>CALNXI010001624.1:72605-115103 GCA_942486025.1 Porites evermanni | reverse complement strand
GATATCTGCTATTTTGTTATTGTTTTGTGGTAACCATATTTTTAATAGATTTCAACTTACCATCTGATAGTGTTAGCTTTATCACAGCTCCGGAACTGTGTGGCTTCTGAGGATCCTGCAGTTGAAAAAAAATATATACATATACATTGAGTTGTTTGAAGAACTTTGAATTATTGTTCTAATTTCTAGACAAGACAAGATGACAAGATGATTTTTTAAACTCAGCTCAGTTTTACATGACATAATGGTTAAATTTACATAGGCATCTAAACCCAGTACAACTAAGGAATAAAAGAAAAATAATTGTAACAACAAAATAGAGAGCGAGTTGGGATCATCCAAATAGCAAAGGCTAATCTAGTGGATGACCCCTGCAATAAAATACAATTACAGACAGAATTAAGAATATACTATTTCTTCATGCGCTAAGGCAGATAATTAATTAGAATAACAATTGAGGATAGAGTTCTTGAGGGTTTTACGAAATATTCTAAGAGAATACAAGGAGTTCCTAAGACGAGGACCAGTGAATTTTAGGAAGCATAAGCCATATTGGGTGGTATTAACTGAGGCTACATAAAGATTTCTATTACATGATTCAGCCTTGTTGAATAGGAATGAACAGATCAAGTAAATTTGAAATATTCACTGAAACAGGGGGGTAACAGTCTGCGTGACCACTGATAAATGAGAGATTTGAACAGAGGCTCTGAATAGGATTTTGGTTCATTAAAAGATATTATTCTGATTGCTTTTTTCTGGATAGTAAATAATTGTGTTGGAAATAAGGGAAAGGTTAAACCCCAGACATGGACACCATGAGTGAGGAAAGGATAGATAAGAGAGTAATAAAGCATGGCAAGAACAAATGGTTGTCAACAAAATGTCTCACTTTTGACAAGATGCCTACTGTTTTTGATAGTTTCAAACAAAGCTCATTAATATGACTTTTCCAAGTTAAGTTGGAATCAAATGTTATGCCTAGGTACTTAGTAGAATCAACTTTTTTAATAAATCATTATGTGTCACATCAAGTGCAGACAGAGACTGCTGACCAAAACAGGACATGTCATGTTAGAGACTGATCATTTATTACGTCCTGGGGGGCTTGAGCTTGTGTTACCAGAAAACTTTATGCCAGGCATAAAAACGCTTTGTGACTGTTTAGTGTTGGTGATCTTGTCTTAGAAAGCCTATTCTGTGCTCAAAGATTGTGGATTTTAAATGTGGTGTTTTCAACAGAGACTTAGCTATGAGCTTCATGATTTGACTGACTAAAAAGTTATACTTTCCCGACGTTTCTAATGTTGTTTACTTCATTGCAAAAGCCTGTTACTTCTGCGAGAGAAATTTACCCTCTGTTGCCAGCAATAAAGTTGTGATTGTTGAGCCTTAGTTAGTAACCTTTCACTGTTTTCCATTTGACTTAGATGTCTAATTTTTAAAATGCACTTGAAATTTCTTTAGCCACGTTTTAGCAAATTCTGTCAGATATATTATATAACCAACCACTGAGTTGAAATCCTCATCGGCTGTTAGAGTGCTCAATAGTTGAACTAGGGCAATGGATAAATATGTAGTCCAAGAGCTGGATTATTTGGTCCAAGACCTTTTATTGCTACCCAGAGTTTCATGCTTCATCGGAAGCAATTATCAGGCGGCTGCCAGAAAAACGGCAGGGGGGGGGGGTTACTGCCATGTATGGGCTATATAGGTATGTGCCGCTGTGAAGGGTATGGTTTTCATGCAGTTTACTCGAGGATAGGGTATATAAATTTTGGGTCTAGAATAGGGTATCATTTTTCAGGAAACTGATCAGTTGGTTGAAGATTTTATCTATACTAGGGATTGTGGTATAAGGTTTTGTTTTGCTAGACTGTGCTAGTGACCTCAGTAGTTTCTGGAAAACAGCTACTCTAGGATAGGGGGGATCTGGGGAGTTTACTCTAGTATAGGGTAGCAAAATTCAGCTGAACTAGCTCTGGTATAGGTTAAGGGTTCCAGGGTTCTAGCGGCACATCCCCACCCAGAAATTCCTAAAGTACCCCCCCCCCCCCGGAAAAAACGGTTACAACCAGAGATATATGAAAATTTGGAGTTGAGAGAAGTGGATCCAAATGTGAAGCCACAGACCTTGGTTGAGACTTTTGACCAACCCAACCCCAATTCTATCCCTGGCCAGAGTATATGTAGCTCTCATCAGACTTTGTGTACTTATCCTGTGTCAAAATGCACAGCTGAGTGAGCTCCTTTACAAAGGACCATGACAGATGAGAGATTGAGCTCTCTTGCCATTCTGCACATAGACAAGGATGTAATTGATATTGATGGCATTTAATAACGTCAGAGTTTGCCAGTCTGAAGGGTACACATCTCGCCCATTGCTTGTAACCTCCTTGATGGCGTCACTCTTTTACCCTTTTTTGCGTTAACACTGTACCTTACTGATAACACCAGATATGGGGGAGGGGGAGTATTGCCAAGGGGGGTACAATTTTCTTCTGTAATTATTTGGTGGGGGGGGGGGCAAAGTTTTAATACACCACACTTTTCTGAAAACCCCTGTACCCCCCCCCCCGAATGTTATAAAAAAATCAGCCCCTTAATAACTGTGTTTTTTAGTAATTTGTGTACTTTTCCCTAAATGTAAGTTTTCACCCAGATTTTTAGTATATCCAACTTTGCACATGTTGGCATTGAAGGAAAAACAACTGGTTATTCCTTGGTCTCTGCAAACGTGTTCAATTTTTGTTCAATTTTCATAAATGGTCTGTTGATTAAATAATGCATACTCAAAAATGTAACAGGCTGAATGTGATGTGCACTATCGCCCCCTGCTGTACGTAAGAAGTCAGGAATCCTGAGATAATAACTGTACCATATCAGTGTTATTGCACTTTTTTACCTCCTCTGAAAGTTATGTCCATTCGAATTCACGTCTTGTGGGACCTATAAAAGGGTTAAATTAAAGCTGCAAGTGTCTACATGGTTAGATATCATTGTTCTTACATTATTTATTAGAAATTTCAGTCAAAAATATCAGCAAAAGTTTTTACCAGATGCCATTTTCTTTGAACAGAAGGGTCCACTTAAGTGCTTTTTTCGTAAAAAAATATTTACCAACAGTTAAATAAAACTATGTCATATTTCTGCTGCAGGGCTCAACAAAAGCACTGTCCAATAGCCCTGGGCTAGTTTCTGTTTATTGCGGTTTGCCTGATGGGCAAGCAACATTTTCAGTAGCTTAGAATGTCCAAGCTAGAACACCGAGGGTCGTGAGTTTGATTCTCACCCAAAGCTAGAAATTTTTTCTGAGCTTTCTGGTATAAGAATTTTCCTTTTTCCAAAATATATAATCCATCATATTCCCAAACTTTAAAATCTACTTGTACATGAAAGACCGTCGTTTAAATAGAGGACAGCTGGCCTGATACCAGATGATGTTAGGCAGGGGTCTAGTACAAGGCTAGTACAGCTGTACTGAGTTAAACTATTTGCCTTTTCAGTCATCAGACAATAGCCATATGACCTTTATTAAGAAACAATGGTAGCATACCTTACCAGCTAAATGAGTTCTGGTTGCTGTGCTAAACTACTTGCCATCTCAATTATGCGATAATTGCAGGCCAGCTTAGTACAAACTATTGACTTTTAACTACTGATCTTAATAATGTTAAATTACAGTTATAAATTTGTATAAAAACTATTGTAAATACCTCAAGGCTGTCTGGAACACCTTGCATTTGTAACATATTGTTTCTGTAATTAAAAAGTAAGAACACAGACTTAAAATTCGTTGATTCATTGAGTTCATTTCTGAAGAGCTTGCTGAAGTTGACATTTTATTACTTTTAATGAGAATTCTTTGTAATTTCTCTTTTATTTTGTGTTAAATTTTGATTTTTTCAGATATACTGTGAACAAGACTTTTGACTGACTTACAACTTTTGAACAGTTTCTGAGTAAATTTTATTATTCAGTTTTGATATAACTTAAAAATGCAGTAAAACACAATATACACCACTGAGTTAATTCAGTGAGTATTCAAAGGTCAGAGCAAACTGATGCAAAATTAAATGTACGTTAACAGACGATAATGTAGCATTGAAAGTCTGACTTACTGGTGGTTGACTTGACCAATCTAAAAATTAGATGGAGAAACAATCATGTCAGTATATCAAATGCTGAAACTGTTTGTGGAAAAAAATACTGTAGTTCAATGAAACTGTATTGTTCTGTATTTTTGTGACAGTTGAAACTGTTAGCTACAGAATATCTGCGCTGATTGTTGAGAATTCTACTGGGCCAGCCCAGTTTTTGGACTAGAGACGCAATTATAGAGACAAGCACTGTGGTTCTTACTTGGATTCCTGAGGGGAGGGGGGGGGGGGCTCAATCTGTTTTGTAAATCGAGGTGGATTTGGGGGGGCAAAAAAATATGCCTTCTGTCGGGGGGGGGGTGTGGATTTTTTCTGGAATAACCTAATGAGGGTAATATGTGACAGCAATAGAACTGATAAACTAAATTCGCCCTCAAAATAAACTGTAATTGAATTATAATCAACAATAGGTAATGAAAACACAATATAATCTGCAAATACAAACCCAGAAGCACTGGCCTTTTAACCATTATTGAATAGTAATGAAGGTAAAAAGATGATATTAATAAATAAATAAAAACACCATAACATTGAATTGTGGCAGGGAACACCAGTCTTCTTAAGGACTGTGTTCAGCTCTGGCTGTGTGCAATAATTTTAACCACTATTCTAATTTAAATGCATGAAGATCAGTTGTTGGTTACATGTACCTGTAAGGAAGGAGGCATTCCTCCCAGTTGACGATTTTCACTGCTAAGGATAAAAATGATCATTAAAAAGTGAGGAATTTAACTTAAACTAGACGAAAAGGGAGAGAGGTTCTTGTAAACTGGAAATGTGAAGTTCATAGTAAACCATGCCAAGTCAAGCCCTAGGATTTCAAATCCCATGGAAAGCAATTTCTCTGTTCCGTGCCCAGAGATCATGGGGAACCATCTTTATCAGTTTTTTGGTTCCGTGAAAATTCATGGAACCCACCTCAATTTTTCAAAATCAAATATTTTTTCTTGGCACTGTACCAAATAGCCTGAATTTCAGACAATTACTTCTAATCATTTTTAACTCCCTCAGTTGCTGAAAGGAGAAAACAACTCAAATTTAGGCTATGGATTGAAGCCATAAACCAGTAATGTGCAATGCACTTTGGGAATTATTAGTTTCATATAAAATCCGAGTCATAACTAAAGAATTACTCTGCTAGTTAAGAATCTGAGTGGAAAAATAGTGAACTTCTGTAAATTGATCCCTAAGGCTGAACATGTTACCAGGAAACTATTTTTTTGGTTCCGTTATTTTAACACCATGGTAACGACATCACAACAACACACACACTGTGAATGCAAAGTTTTAACAGCAGAGAATTATTAATATACCCTAGAAATTGAATGTGGATTTTTTTCGTTACCTTCCTTCATTTCTCTCGCCAGACACCTGCAATTAAGTAGTGAAATTAATATAATAATTTATGTAGTGTAATCTGTGTTCCACTGCTTTCAGACAAGGCAAAATCCAAGGGTAAAGTATTATTTTGCTAAGTTGCAAAATCATACACAAAAATGGTAAATTCTTGGCCTATAATTAAGTCATCTTGCGACACCCATAAACAGAAAAATTTTACTTAAATTAACAAAGAAAATATCATTGATGTTCAACTCTTCATGCTATTTGTTTAGCTATCTTTATGTGTGCTTCTTTTAACTTTCATGTTGAACTTGGGTCTTGGGGTCTTGACAGTACAATTTGAGTGTGCTGCCCAAGGTCATCTATGCACATGAATGAATAAAAGCTAAGAGTGAAGTCATTTTTATACAGTAAGCTTAATAATATATTAGTTTTGCACAAAAAAATTGAGCTGTTTGCCATTTGAGTCATCTGATTAGTCTGATTAGTGAAGGCCTATTGATCATGTTTCCAACAATTACCTAGAGCTATTGTTGGCCTTGGTTTCCTTGAGCTAATTACCAACACAGAAGGA
This sequence comes from Porites evermanni, assembly GCA_942486025.1. NCBI lineage: Eukaryota > Metazoa > Cnidaria > Anthozoa > Scleractinia > Poritidae > Porites > Porites evermanni. The sequence goes on along the minus strand of CALNXI010001624.1, from coordinate 109,028 downwards.
AAGACACTTATCTCTTAACAAAGCAGCAATTTGCCTTCTCAATCACCTTTTTAGTTAGGTCATTCATGTACATGAAAGAATAAAAGCTAAGAGTGAAGTCATTTTTATACAGTAAGCTTATTTAGTTTGCACAGTTTGATCTAAGAATATATGGACCCATAACCCTAGATGAGATCAAAGAGTTCAGATTCCTAAATTGAGCTGTTTGCCATTTGAGTCATCTGATTAGTCTGATTAGTGTAGGCCTATTGATCATGTTTTAATCAATTACCTAGAGCTATTGTTGGACTGGGTGTCCTTGAGCTCATGACCAACACAGAAGGAAAGACACTTATCTCTTAACAGAGAATGGAAGACAGCTGGCCTGATACCAGATGAGCTGTTAGGCAGGGGTCTGTCAGGCTAGTACAGCTGTACTGTACTATTTGCCTTTTCAGTCATCAGATAATAACCTTATAACCTTTATTAAGAAGCAATATGGTAGCATACCTTACCAGCTAAATGAGTTCTAGTTGCTGTGTTAAACTATTTGCCATCTCAATCAAGTGATAATTGCAGGTCAACGTAGCAAAAACTATTGACTTTTAACTAATGGTGTTAATAATATAAAATTACAGTTATAAATTCGTATAAAAACTATTGTAAATACCTCAAGACTGTCTGGAACACCCTGTACAAATTGATGCATCTGTAACATACTGTTTCTGCAATTAAAAAGTAAGAACACGAACTTAAAATTCATTGATTCCTTGAGTTTATTCCTGAAGATCGAGCTTGCTGAAGTTGAGATTACTTTGATGATAATTCGTTGTTATTTCTCTTCCATTTTGTGTTAAATTTTGATATATTGTACACAAGACCTTTAGACTCACTTACAACTTTTGAACAGTTTCTGAGTTTTGATTTTACTTAAAAATGCAGTAGTACACAATATACACCACTAAGTTATTTCAGTGAGTATTCAAACGTCAGAGCAAACTAAGGCAAAATTGAATGTACTTTAGCAGACGATAATGTAGCATTGAAAGTCTGACTTACTGGTGGTTGACTTGACCAATCTAAAAATTTGATGGAGAAACAATCATGTCAGTATATCAAATGCTGAAACTGTTTCTGGAAAAAATACTGTAGTTCAATGAAACTGTATTATTCTGTATTTTTGTGACAGTTGAAACTGTTGTCTACAGAATATTTGCGCTGATTGTTGAGAATTCTACTGGGCCAGCCCAATCATTGGACTAGAGACGAAATTATAGAGACAAGCACTGTGGTTCTTACTATCGAGTCAGTTCTTTCATCATTACTTCGTAAGCTGGTTCTGCCTTTTGAATCTGTGGACAAAATCCAATAATTTAACCAAAACTCCTCAGTAGTGCCTCGATACGGTTCCATTTTTGTGTAGGATTTTACCCATCGAAGTTTGGAATTGATCTTTATTTAACCAAATCGTTTAAGGCAAACCTCTGCTTGTGGGGTATATCAGTTTGGATTTGCCCAATTGTCATAAAAGGGAGTGGCGCGGCTCAACGCAGGGATTCAATGTGTTGTATCTAACTTGTTTGTACACAGTCAAATTTAAATGAGAATCTTTACTCACGTTTATGTTCTCCATTGGAGATCCAAATTTCCTGCGAAAATCAAGAATTGTGGTCACAAATTACATAAGTAAAACCATTGCGTTGTTCAAGTACACATAAATCAAACCTGTTATCAAGCCATGCAGAATATACACATGTAATGTGTAAAGCTACAGTAATAGACCGAAATGCAACACACTAAACCTTTACTTAAGATCTTGCCTTTGTAGTGGCGTTTTTGAGGATTTTATACTTGCCATTCGTCATAGCGAAGCCTGTTTACCAATTAATGGTAGCTGATACAAAGATTTGTCGTGTGTGGCATTTTTCGACGCGTTTTAACTACCTGGGGTACATACAACAAGACCCTATCCTGCTTACTCAGCAAACAGGTTAAGTTAACATTTGCTTAAAGCCTACCGTTTTTGCTAAACGACAGAAGAAATGTTCCAGCCCACTTGACTTCGGCAGCTCAAACACGTGTACTAAGGTAAAACTTCGAGACCTACAGTATGTGTTACTATTTGCGTCGATAGTATGCTGCTTTTCGATTGGTGGAGTCCTGACACAGTCACAGTCCGGTAGTCAGTAGCGATAGAATTTTGCAGTATCTTTCAGAATTTCTTTTGCAGATTCATATCATTGAACCCATACTTTGTGCTTTGTTATTGAAAATCGTATTAATTGCTACGCGTGTAAAGTTAGCTGTTACGTCTGACTCTAAGGTTTGTGCGACGAACTCAAACCGGTGTTCAAAGCCATTTTCAGTTTGCCAAACGTTATTCTCTAAACACCATTCATCATTGACACTTTCGTGAAAAGCTTATACAGTAGACAATAAAAGGATTTATCTTCGTCAAATATCCCATTATAGAAAGAGATGTCTACTGACTTCCAATGATCTCTTAAAACGGCGTTAGCCTTTATTTGAATTACCGGTGGATTCTAATGTTTGATGTCGTTGCTCTACCTGTGTATAGGTGAATGAAAGCATTCCCTGGGTAAAGTCAACAAAATGAGGCATAAATAAGTATAAAACAACACTCACATTGTAGAGTTTTGAAAGTTTCATCGTCGTCCTCATCGTCTTTTGTCTAATGAATCTTGCACGCGTCTGTTGTCTAAGGTGCTTTTTTATCCCACGTGGAAATGACTGGATCACGCAATGTACTGGTCGCTTAAACTGAAATCATATAATCCAAGTTGCACTTTCTAAACGTAGAAGCAGGTGTCTCTTTTCGCTTACTCGTGTATACTCTAATCCATTGGCTGTGTAGGATACGCGCGATGCAACTTCAACTGCAATCTCTTGGTTTAAGAGCGCAGTGGAGTGAATTGAAACGCCATCTGACTTACAGCTGTAGTCACGCGTCATCTAAACATGCGCTAGCGCAACTGGCAATCCATTTATCGAGCCGCGGCGACGTGCCTTAGTGCCTTAGTGTCCGACAATCCCAGTTCGGTTGTTCCGTATCAAATTGGCGACCAATTCGGCCAGCGAAAGTTCCCGATCAAGGGTTTAGCTTGAGGAAAACATGGGAAGCCGGCCGGGTCCCGCAGCTTTGTTTCCATGGTTCCCGGAAAGAAAGTCGCGTTGCCCTCGAGGAAGGAGGATAGTCGCGTCCCCTTCCTCGCGCGTAATTTTTTTTCGCGGCGACGGTACCCCTGGCAGGATCACTAAACCTGTTCGGCTGCTATGTCAGTTCACCTTACCTTTTGTACCATGTTTTCCCTCAGTACCCGCTGTTTTTCCTAGGGGCCACACGCGTGAAGTTTAAGTGGCTTCTGGGTAGACAAAATTTGCCTAAAGAAAAAAAGATTTTAGTTGCTAATACCTTCATTGTACAAATTCGCTCAATTTGGAAATAATACCTGAAAAAAGGAACGTAAGTTGCCCCGGATGTCGTAAAGCCACAAGTTGCATTAACATTGTATAGATAATATGAGGGACAAGTGGACCGAACGAAACTGCTAAACTGATCTAAGAACTCACTGGAACCAAGAGACTATAAAGGGGACAGAGAGGGCATCCCCCATATACACCCTATTCCATAGGTAATGCGTCTCGAGTTATTTTTAACACCACAGATCTCAAGGGGGATTAGACAACAGCCAATCACATAGCGCGAATGTGTTCCGCGTGGATGACCCACGCTGAGAGCCACGCGTCCTTCACGAAATGACGCAGAACAAAATGGGGGAAGACGCGGAGAGCGATTTTGCTATTCCTTTTGTCGACGAAAACGACTACAGCGAGATTTCTGCGAAAGCTGTGTCAGCGAAACCGAAATTAAAAAAGAATCGCCCTTCCTCTCTTGTATAGAGCTAACAGTAGAGCAGGGAAATCCTTAACACACTGAATATTCTCTCAGGATCATTTATAATTTACAGTTTGAAGAGAGCAATTTCTGGTTTGATGTTTATTTTTTTCAGTCTTTATAGCGATTATTCCTACCCACTTACTTTGTCAATTGTAGGCGAACCCTCCTAAAGCTGAATTTCAAGGGACCATATTCAAGCTCAGAAAGAGAAATAAAATTTCGTCGTTGCTTATTTACGTCCTCCATAAAACGCGAAATTAGGCATTTTCACGTCGTAGTCGTGCAAAAACGGGAAAGAAATGAACAAAAAAGTGTGTTGCACGTGCGAAGTTGTTGTTTTGCTAATTAAACCTATTGTTTTTTTGACGTTCTAGTTGTCGTCCGCGTCGTTGGATCTTAAACTCCCTAAATTGTACAAACGACCGGTTTCAATAGACCGGCGAAATTTCTCATTTTATTAAAGCACTGAGGTTACGACAACTTCGAGTTAAACTGATTTCACGGGTTGTCAAAGAGTCCAGCGATTCCTTTTTCCCAGGTGAGCGCCGGCTCATTTCGCTTCAATATTCAGGAATGCTCTCGATCTTTTTACGCTTTCATTGCCTCTCGCCCGACATGTTTTGCACGGCGTTTGGTCATGCGAAACCTCCACGAAACCTCCACGCCTTGCGCGAGGTAACTTTATCCCGATTCTAAAAATAACTCGAGACGAATTACCTATGGAATAGGGCGTATATGGGGGATGCCCTCTCTGTCCCCTTTATAGTCTCTTGCTGGAACTCAAATAGACTCGTTAAGGAGCGTTAACTTCCGCCCTGATTGCCATACTCGGTTTTCATTGCGTCTTTACGAAGCCAATCTCTGCCTAGCAGTGTCTTTGGATCTAATGAAACCAGTGGAAAGGCAAATTGACGTCAGAAATTGATTATCAATAAACGCAATTATTAGGTAATTTCCCCACTCTTGTTTTAAAATGGGATAATACGTCATGGCTTGTTGGCCGAAAAGTTTGATTTCAACGTTTCTTTTTCGACGTACAATCCTGGACAATACCCCAAAGGAAAAAAAAATTGAAATAGATGTCAAAGAGTCCTTCCTAGTATTTAAGGTCATGCAGTGGATTTTTTTTAACTCAGCTCAATATTCATATAATCGATTTCCTGCTGTTAAGGTTTTGTCCCTTACAAATGAGATTATGTACTTTTTAACACGAAAACCTCCTGTGCGACACTCTGACAGTAACGCGGAACGTGAACTTTACACTATCCTCATATAATCAATATGTATATCATTTCTAGGAAACTATTATAACAGCGACGGATGTGAATTTTTCTCTCCTGTGACAGTAACCCGGGAAGTAAACTTTCCTCTCTTTTTATCCATACTGAAATATCGTTTGTGCGAAAACCATGTGTGTGCTTTTGACACTATTTCGTATTGTCTATGTGCTGTTCTAAAAGTCTTGGACTTTTGTGCGGAAAAAAAAATCCTGAATTTAATCGCCTTTACCTACCACAATATTCCGAATGTACGAAACGTGCTTCCACATACTTTGTTTTGTGTGCGACTTTTTCTTTCAAGGAAGTGAGGTCTTTCTCTCTAGGTCATCTTACCATGGCCATAAAATAACAGAGATAGGAAGTTTTGAAATTTGATATTGAAGAAACAAATTTCTACATCTTTTTATACGGAACGGGTGTCTGTGTACTGTTTCGCATGATTGGCTGATATTGGAGTTTCCCACGATAATTGCCACGGAAAGTGTTTGAATTTAATGGTCCTTTCCTAGAAAAGACTCAGTTGTGAGGGGAAAAATTAGCATTTTTTTTTTTTTTTTCAATTTCTATTTTACGTTCACGACTTTTGACAGAAATTACTTTCGTCATTACTAATCCCTGCCAAATTTAGAGGGAAAATGTTTTGAAAAAATAGAAAACTAACAATCTTCTTTCTTTCTCGAAATTTTCGACGAATTGAACTTTGTGTAATTCATACAAAACAAAAACCAGTTACAGCTGGTAGAAAGGGAAACAGCTGGGTTTTTTATTGGCAGACAAGACGTACAATTTCTCTATTAGCAACGGTTAAAGTCAAAGTTGCGAGCGACCTAGAAAAAATTGTATCATACTTAACCTCGCTCCAGAGATCCGTTCTCAAAATAGCTACAATCAACTCCGTCTCTCTTAACAGTCATCTCTGTAAGATGAATCGCATGCTTTCCCCTCTGGGGACATTTTTTGTAGATAGTCCCTGCTGCTGTTCAGTCCTTTTCTTTGCCTTTCGATAAGGGAGACACCTCTGTAGGGCGGATACGTAGTGACGATCCAAAAGTTAACCAACTGCCTCGGTTAAGTGGAAGGTGGGTGCCTGGGATACCCAGGGGCTTCCACTGTGGCCAGCCAGCCCCTAGATAGAAAACTGCCCTCATGGCTGGCAAATCCCCGCAACCCAGCCATGAGCCCCCATTCCAGGCACCCGTCACACTGATAAAACAGTGGAAGGAAGAAAAATAGGGATGGGAGGGGGGGAGACGCTGAATGAACCGCTCCACAGACCACTGCACAAACGCTTGACGAAGAACTCGCAGATCCTAGCCGTGTACAAAGCTACCACAAACCATGTGAGCCTGCACTTATGGGATTGACCGCTGGATGCCCGCCACGCTCGTGGGCCGCTTGACCGCTAAGCTTGTGGACCGCTTGACCGCTAAACTTGTGGACCGCTTAACTGCTAAGCTTGTGAACCGCTTGACTGCTACGCTTGTGAACCACTTGACCGCTAAGTTTATGAACCGCTTGACCGCTAAGCCTGTGGACCGCTTGACCGCTAAGCTCGTGGTGGCTAACTTAGTTAAATTAGATTTAACCAAATCTAACCGTATTATAGAGAACTCACTACAGCACTATATATATACTAGATTAAAAAAAGAACGTTATTTCTGGCTTATTACCTCAGGGTTAATGGTTTCAGGGAGGTTTGTGTCAACTTGGAAGTGGCCTATTGTGCCCGTTTTGGTGAACGAACCTGGGAATGTTAACTCAGTAGCATATTAATTGTATATGTTGTAGTGAAAATCTTTTTCAGGTTAAATCAGTATTCAACTCAGGTTGATTCCGGCCTAATTTCCTCTGTTTCCTAGCCCTAATTATTCATAGGAGACAAAGGAAATTCTGGTTTAGCCTGAGGACAGATTTTACCTCCGATGTGCTTGTCAATACGTATTCAGCTTAAGCACGAAATAACAAGGTCGTGTTCAATTCTTTTCTTACAGAAATGAACAACTCACTGAATATCAAGTATTTTGCCGTGGAAGGATGAAAAAAACGTGACTTGGATGAAGCGGATGGATGATGACAGGTACTGTTCCAGAGCTCTTTCAGTAGCTTCAGTCTTACTGAACAACACTACAACAAAGGTATCGTAGTCTATAAGGCTTTTATTTATAAACAACGGGGCTTACACTATAAAAATATAGCACTCGATTGATTGTTAACAATAATACTGATAACATCCTAGCTTGCGAATACAGCCACCTCACATAGCTCCCTGTCTTTGGGACGTTTCACGAGTGAGGCGTCTGCTGTCTCTCGTAAAACGTCCCATTTTAATTCCCCGCTCCAAGCCTTTTAAATTAACACGCCTTTAACAAGCCTAACAAATACGAACTATACCTTGGGCAGACCCGCATTATTTACAAACCTACGTGTCATATAAACTGTCAGCACAAAAATATAAACGCTAATCATTGCTGGCTTGATGACAGATTTCTTATTAAGTATATAAAAAAGAAAAACGTGAAAACTGCTACTGGACACGGCATGTCGGCGTTAAGCTGAAAAAAAAGGAGCCTCGGTTACAGCCTATAACCAAAGTAAATAAAGAAAGCAGGAACAATTTGAAAGAAAGGTCAAGTGTTTTGATATGTAGCGGTTAAAAATTGCCATCCTTTAGAAGAGTGTCGCCTTGTGGTTTTACCAACGATGTTTTGTTTCCTTCATTAAGTAAGTAAAATAGCAGATTTCTTATTCACATCTGGTTGCAAACTTTATGACACATTTCTTATTAACAATGATAAAAGGAAGCCAAACATGAATCTGACATATGCTGAAAAAAACGAACATGGTTGGAGCCTGCAGCGGAAGTAAATTAAGAAAATAGCCAAAAATGACTTGCAAGAAAGGTCAAAGTCGTGTGCTCATTGACATTGTTAATAGAAATATACAACTTAACATCGATAGGAAACTTTACTCCTGTGGTATCTTGATAGATAATTTTAAAGAAGGCATTTGACACAGTTGATCATTCAATCTTACAGGGACAGCTTGTTCATTATGGCATTACAGAAGTAGTTAATAGGTGGTTTTTATCCTGTCTGACCGATCGCTACCAAAGTAGACAAATAGGTTCTTGTATTTCTAAAAAGGCAAAAACTCTTTGCGACGCCTCTCAAGCGTCATTCATGGGTCCTCTAGTATTTTTTATTCTACATTAGTGATACTGTATTGATAATTCAGCATATTATTTTACTCGCACTTAAAAATGACGTCGGAGAGGTCGAAAACGTGTTGAGTGTCGTCGTTAACGTTAACTTTTGTCACAAAAAGAAAAATTAGGCCTCTCTCTATTTGCTGATGATACTTTTCTCTGTATGCTGATAAAACATAAGATTTCTCGAGGATGCCGTTATTGTGGCTAATGGCCAACAAGCTTACCTTAATGAAAATGAAGAAATGATCGTCGCAGTGAACGCAATTTATGCAATTGCGTAAAAAAGCCTGAAAAAAAATTCAGGACTTCAACGGGGTTTGAACCCCAGGCGTCTTTACGCAATTACATAAATTGCGTTCACTGCGACGATCATTTCTTCATTTTCATTTCATTTCCGCAGTTCATATATGATTTATTTCATATATCATTAACAAACTTGCCTTAAACGTAAACAAATCAAACTTCATGAAATTTCGTCCCTATCATTAAAAGAGTCCATTACACAGTTGATCTAAAGATTTATGATTTCAGCCTTAATTCGTATGTTTTCCTAAAACATTAAGACCGGGCAGACCTTGCTGTGTGGCGTGATTTAAACCCAACTTGGAAATATCTCTGATATTGGTATATGACATCGCAGCAAAAAGCAAATCACTTGACAACTTGGCGAGGTTAAGGCACTTCGTTCTTTCCTGAATTATGGCCGAGCAGTTTGGGGGCCAGGCTGCTTAATCTAATCTTAATAAGAACCTGATCTCACAAAAACGTGCCCTACGCTTAATAAGTTTTGCACCGTTTTAAGGTTGCTTTGTTAACTGCATCAATACGCAAAGTAAGAGATTCCATATCTACCTCTGCTATTCTCCTTGAGGCCAAATTTGCTTGGCCAGACCTGAGAGAGATGGAAAACCATGGGTGAGCAGAATGGAATGATTTGCTTCTAAGTGCAAGTGTTAATTAGAATACTGCAACCTCATGGGACCTTTTTGGCGCAAGCTAAGCGTTATTAGAGAGCTTTAGATTCTAAGACGAGGACGACTACGAAAACGAGATTTTCTCAATACCAAGTAGTGCGCGCGTGCGAACCAATGTCATCTTGGCGGGAAAATGTGATAGCCGTCGTCATTCTATTACGAATTTTAGCGAGAATGTCGTAGTGGCGGAAACGAGTTATCAAATGTTAAAAGTTTGATCGTTTTGCGATCGGTAGAGGGCTTAACCTCCTTCAACAGAGATAACAGTGCTGCTTTAAAAAAAAAAACTAAGTCAAATCTCGTACTCGTAGTCGCTCTCGTCCTCGAATCTAAAGCTCTCTACTGACGTACCATTTTCTGCCATTGTAAACAGGTGGGATTGGTCTCGCTTCTCCCAGTAACCATATTACCTCGTAGCATTTCTCATGATATTCCTTGTCAGCGGTTTACTGTTACCTCACCAGGAGTCTCTGTCTCTCAGTCGAACGCGCCTCTGTAATCTTTAATTGGTTGTGACTAGTTACTTAAACGAGGCACTGTAGGAGTGCGTACAGGTTAGCATGTACTTAGAAGAGGTGGTGCTTTGTTTGTTGTGGGGCTTATAGGAAGCTCGATTGTTAAATTTTTCAGCGATTTTTCTGTTTCTTACCTCACTAGGCTCGCTTGAACATAAGCCGTTTGGTTCTCATCGGCTCTCTAGTAAGATAGAAAAATCAGTATTATGTTACTGCGATATACGCTGGAAGGAGTTCCAAGGGGAAACTAAATTGATATGTGAAAGAAGGAGCACTGTCATAATATGATATACCGTATTTACGTCTCATGGAAGTAACAAACAGTCAAAAGATTGTAAAATTCAGTCCGTCAACCAGAAATTCAGTCTAGTTTGTGACTTTGGGTGATTGGCGTTGTAATATAGCGTTGGTCTTATTTTAATTTGGTTTTCAATTGCCGTACGGGTGTTCCCTTTCAAGTTTTAACTCTTTTGCTCTGCTTACAAAAACATTAAAACATGCACCGCTTGAAATAAACCGCCTCCCCATCACGAGCCTCGTTTGCGTACAATGAAAGTTTACACCACTTAACCAACCAACCAACCCTGAGTGCTGCCTATAATCACGAGTTAAAAAGGGCGTAGGGGTTTAGTAAAAATATTAGTATGTTCATTATGCCCCACATAGAGTGCAATTTGAGCAATGAGTGTAGGCAAGGAAGTAATTTAGGTCAAGCTGTAGAATATGCTGCTTGAACACAGATAGCGTAGGAAGGTCCCTGATCTTTTTGGGCAGTAGATTCCATAACTTAGGGTCAATATACCTAATAGAATGCCTTTCATGTGTAATCGTATTAAATCTAGGTATTACAAATTCCTTGTTCCTCAGTGGGTATTTAGTGTCTGTCCTCTGGAAAAGGTCAGCTATGTATTTAGGACAAATATTATTCTTATCCTTGTACATAAGACTAGCCATATCTTGTAACCATCGGTTTTGCAGGGTACACAGGTTAACCATATTCGATAATATTTATCATAACTCGATGATCTGTCACAGTAAATAGTTCTGAGTGCAAAATGCAAGCACCACATTGATCACACAAAAGATAAATATGGTCGATCTTCCATTATAAAATAAATTTCCTTTAATATTTACTTCCTTTTATCCGATATGGTAAAAGAAACAAAGAAGCTGCATGTGAGTTATGTGCTGACTATGTACTGAACACCTAAAATAAATATGTTAGGAATGTGTATTGTGTTGTGACCAATCACACATGACCAAGCCAGAAAATCACAAGCGAATTACTGCTGTGGCTTGCAGTTTACTTTTCTCTTGCCTGATTGTCTTTTTTCTTACAAAACAATAACATCCCTGGAGTATTTCTGGTGTTCATGGTTTTCAGAATTTCACAGTACAAATGTAATAATAATTGCTCACTGCAGATTAAAATACATGTACATCTACAAAAATAAAAAATGATATTATATAGTCACTAATAAAAACCACACATAATGTCCAACTGTGATTTAGATTTTTGATTTCACATTGGCAAATTCTTTGGCCATTGTCCTATGCCCAACTGTTATTTGCAGTCTAAAAATCAACTGCAATGTAATAATGCATGCATGTACTGGAACATTTGTTGGGTGGTACAGTTGAAACTATTGAGGTGGCTCTGTCATTAATGTAGGCGCTTTAGAGCTATGAAGAACCTTTCATCATAAGTTTTTTTTTAACTTGGGAAAGAACTGCAGATGCCAGTCAGCAATAATATGACACAATTCTATTTTACTGGTGGTAAATATTTTTTACGAAATTAGCACTCAAGTGGGCCCTTCTGTTCAAAGAAAATGGCGTCTAGTAAAATTTTGCAGATATTTTTTACTGAAATTTATGGTATCAGCTTTTATTGATATAAGAAGTTCATGTACATGTATGCCATATATAATCCATCATACATTCTTTTTTAGCATTATTTTTTAGGATATTCCTAAACTTTGAAATCTAATTGTACATGAAAGTAAAAGTGTACAATTAGCTCTACAGTATGAAATACATGTAGTTCATTGTTTTACAGCCTATGCTGTACTGTATACATGATGTTGTGGACCCAATATGAGTATATTTGGAAGTGCTATACAAGACACCACCCATCTTGAGAGCTGGGAGGGCAAAACACCTGTGAACAAGTTGTGACAAAAGACAATGAAGCTTGTACTGTCAGACAAACCGCACGCACAAGAACATTTAAATTTCATACTTTTTTAATGTCTACTCATAGAGAGGAAGTATTAATTTTTAAAACATCTTTTTAGTAGGAACTTATTTATGTAATGAGGGTAATATTTGACACACATAAAACTGGACTGGGTTTCCTTGGGCTTGGGCTCAATCACCTTTTAGTTATCAAAGTCATCACACTTCAAGAAACTGACATAATTTACCCTCATCTAGAGTGGAAGACAACTGGCCTGATACCAGATGAGGTGTTAGGCAGGGGTCTTACAGGATTGTACAGCTGTAGTTTAAACTAGTTGCCATGTCAGTCATCAGATGGTTACAGTAACTTTATAACCTTCATTAAGAAGTAATGGTAGCATAGCTTACCAGCTAAAAGAGTTAAAGTTGCTGTGTTAACTATTTAAAATCATCTCAATCATGGTACATACTATTGACTTTTAACTACTCAGTGGTGTTAATAATATAATATTAATATTAGTCGTACAGTAACTATTGTAAATACCTCTAGACTGTCTGGAACATTGTTTCTGTAATTAAAAAGTATGCAAAGAATATGGTCAGAACACAAACTTCAAATTTCATTGATTCCTAAAGTTCCTTTCGTAAGAGCTTGCTGAAGCTGTTACTTTTGATGATAATTTATTCGTTGTCATTTCTCTGTTATGTGTTAAATTTTGATTTACACTAGAACTTCTGACTGAACCTACAACTCTTTAACAGTTGCCGGAAAAATTCTTATTTAGTGTTTGCATAAAAATGCAAGTAGTGTACACTTAAACACTACTGAGTCACTGCAGTGGGTATTGAAACGTCAGAGCAAATTAATGCAAAATTAGACGCGTGTTAACAGGTGATTCTTTACAGCATTGAAACTCAGACTTACCCATTGTCCTGTGAAAGCTGAAAGATCTAGAGAAACAATCATTATTAAACGTCGAAACTGTTTCAGGAGAATATACATCAGTTCAATGAAATAGGATTGGTATGTAGCAAAAGTCTAGGACTCTCTTGATTTTCATTTTTGTGACAGATGACTAGTACTACTTTACATAGCAACACAATGAACTTTAATTTAAAGCATTGCCTTTGTCATGATGGTTTTTAGAAACGCGATTTCTCATTACGAAGCCTTTTCGCTAGTAGTGACAAATACACTTAGGGAAAGTATTCGATGCAGGCTGAGTTGTTTTGAAATGTACTTGGTCGCAAGCACGAAGTATTTTTGCGGTCTGGTTTAACGTTTACCTTTTGGCCTCACATTCCCCTCTATCTTGCCTGACTTTTAACTCTGTTGGGCTTTTTGATGCTCTCTAAATGTTATTTGATTTAACTTAGGTATATTTGAAACCATCTACATACAGTAATTCGGAAATGCCTCGCCCACTTTCCGCCTTCACTATACTTATAGCGCCTGAATAAGGACTCGTTTTAAGTGTTTGATTTCGAAGCAACTGTTGAATAATCACGCAATCGCTCCCCGTTAAAATTGGGAAGATTTTAGTGAGCTGCATTTCCAGTATTATCGTCTAAACTGTTCGGATGGTTTCAGATTTGTGATATGACTGACTCAGTTTCAAAGATTTGCGGAATGTTGCATTTCCATTACATGAAACAAACTGGTACTTTGGTGTACATAATAAGACCCTTACCGGTCGTAGAATCCGATTGTTTCGAAGCCTGAACCCACCTTTTTTGCTATCTGATGGGAAAATAACTTAAATCTCCGTCGACTTGACCAGCTCGAAACACGTGGTGCAAGACGTCTCAACTTGATTTGGGAACGTTTATGCTACTGCGTTGATGTCATGTCTGATTTGTTTCGTGATTGGTGGTTCGTGATTCGTGATTCGTGATTGATTAAAAAGATTTACCTTATTGGTCTAAAGAGATAATTGGGTAGTATTTTCTAATTCAGTCCTAGTGAGCAACGATCAGCCTTTTGCAATCTCTTTCGACACTTCCCTTGCAGATTCACGTTATTGAAGCCATAGTTTCTATTGAGCGAGTGAGCATAGTCCCAACTAAATACGTTACGTGAGGCCACTAGTTTCCTCTATGGAGAGTAGCAAATAGCATCGATGGAAAATGTATACTGTTCGGTAGAGTTGTTTTGTTTAACTGTATCGATGTAGGTTTTTGACTACGAATTTATAGTCAGAGCTACGTCAAGATATTGAAGTATTCACGGTATTTATGGAGAGCCCGAATATAGGGCGTTTTAACTTTTATCAAAAACAAGCCCCTCGAAGGTGCAACAACAACAAAGAAATGTATGGAGATTAAAAAATTTCGAGAATTATCTCTTGACCAATTTTTTGAAGTAAGAATGTGCAACCGGTTCAGTATGTTAAACTGATGTATCAATAAAAATATCGTACAAAAATTAAAGTGGATACCTCGAATTTCATGTTTACTTTTTACAATACGTGCAAAAAATATAAGGCGTAGAAAGAAAGTTACTCGAAAAACCGAAAACTCATTGTTTATAATTAACAGCGACTGCGGGTAAAATTAATGGTATCGAATAAATTTGCAAGTGGTTTCACTAAGACAAAACACAGGACAGACTAACCTTTCGTTTTGCGGCTTCATCCGATTGATTTTGATGTTTACTTTTTGCATTTGAAAATGACGAAAACAGGCTAAAATCCCAAAAACCACAGTCTTTGAACAGCAATATTTCCACCTTCCGCTTGATTTTGCTCCAAGACCCATGGTTTTAACGCTCATTTCATCGGCAATCTTTCCTTATTACGTTTTCGGCAATATTTTAATCCAGCGGCTCGTATTTGGCGCAAAACAACTACGTATTCTACCACTCGATCTGTCACTAAAATATGAGCCCGTCACGCAAGTATGAGCAACATAAAATCAGCGGTTAAGATCATTACCAAACGGCCAGGATATAAGACGCACAGAATGCGATGTCAGGATTTCCAAGCGATGAGACCTTAACATACACCGTTTCCGTGTACGGGAAGGGTAAATTAGCCGTACGCGTAGCCGTAGATACGGGTAAATTGCCTCTTACCCCGGAGAAACGTGTAGGCTACCGGGTGCAATGGTTACATGGCCAGAATTTAATTTCACGCACGCGCGGTAGCAGTGGACACAATGAAAATTTTATAAAGAAATGTGGGATAAGTAAAATATTTTGCGATACAGCATGTCGTGCGATATGCCTGAACACTAGGACGCGATTGATACTGAAAGGTTGACTTATTTAGATCTTAGTTTTGACAAACTTAAACTCCTGCCTTTAAATCTCGAGCTTCTCAGAATGGAAATAAAAATACGAAAAAATTACCTGCGTCTTCCATATGATTCTATTGCAAATGGAGCACTGCTACCTTCATTAACCTCTTTTCTTCAGTAATTAATGACAATTCCGCTGGGAAACTCTCAGAGGATGCGATTAAATCTTCAAGTACAAAGTCTTATGTGTCTATCGTGAGTTTTTCTTGTCCACTGAAAAATCATATTCTTCCTTCCCACGTTTAAAGAATTTGGAGTTAATTCTATATCTAAATACGCTTCTACTACACGGCTTAAGTCCAAGACCTTCGCTCTACAATATCTCGGCCAAAAATCATCTAAATTGTCTCAAAAACCTCTTGTTCGAAAGCTTATTTCTTTGAGTTTTCGTCGCCATTTTTAGTTATGGCAATATTTTTGATCAGCGGCTTTTATTTGACCATAAACAATTATGTATTTGACCACTCGAACTTTCAGAACACTATGAGCCCGGGAATCACAGTAAAAACCAGCGGTTAAAACCATTGCGAAACAGTCTCAGTGTAAGTCGCGCGAAATTTGACGTACGAGGTTTCTGGACATGACGCCATTATCACATCTGGGAAGTAATGGTTACCTTCCACAAAACTACGAGGTAAACATGTTCGCTTACCTGTACCCGTAGGCTGAATTGAATTATACTTTCTAATCGTATGGTGTGCACATTGCACCAGTCAAATTTTCGACCTTACCGCTTCAAAATTTTCGGTTTTCGATTTTAGCGTTGAAATTTTCGTACAATTAGCGTGATTCCGTGTGAACGGAACACCTAAACACACGAATTTTCGACTGGTCGAAAATTCGTCCGGTATCTAACTTGTTGTTTTTTGTTGTTTTTGTTGTTGTTTTTTGACGTTATCGTTGTCGTGGCCTTCATAAACAGCAGCAGCAGTAGAAAATTGAGCACTTTTTTCACTCGACTTCTGCCATGATGGCACCGGACGAACTTTCGACTGGCTGAAAATTCGTGCCTTCAGGTGTTCTGTTTACACGGAAACACGTTAAACGTACGAAAATTTAGACGTGTAGCCGTTCAAAGTTCGTGTGAACAGAGCATATTGAGCACAGAATATATTGAACCATCGTGTGAAGGAAGTGGCCGGTCAAATTTTTCAGCCCGTCAAAAATTCGCCCGATACCGTGAGAACGTAGCCTCTGTTGGGTTTGGCCAGAAAGCTTGTCATTGCATTTTTTTGTCCTGATGGGAGTAATAGTGTGATACCAGACGGTAAAGTCTTTTTCCGCTTTATCCATCAGATGTGTTACAATGTGACATGTGACAGTTATTGCGATTTGGGAAGCAACAGTTTAATAGACCACTTCCGAGTTCCAAAAACTCTCACATTCAAAACGGCTGCACTTTCTTGTCAAAATGAGTTTTATTTGCAAGGGAATAACAAATCATTTTCATATCAATAGCTTCGCAGTAGCGTCGCTTTGAAACAGAGGCTTGGTGCAACTCGTAAATGGCCTATTTTACTTTCCGTGGCTCCAGAGGTCCATAACCCACTCGGTTAACAAACACTCCTGTAAGGTGAACGTTTCCCTTTAACGGACACTCGTCATAGATGGACTCTGCTGCTCTTTAGTCATTTTATTTGGCTTATGATAAGTCGGTTACCTCCCTAAAAAGATACTTTGTGGTTCCAAAAGTGTCCTTCTCATAGGGAGAATTGACAAACGTGTAATATCATAAACTGAGTTCACGGTGTGTTTTTTAAAAGGATACTCCGGCTCCCAGGGCATATTTTAATGTGCCTTCTGGTTTGATGCCCTAGGGTTACTGATGTTAGTCCTCAGCCTATCAATGAAGCAGGCACCTCTTTCTAAACTGGACACCTGGTACCATTCCCAGTAGTGCCCGCCTTAGTAAGCTAATCCGGGAATTTGATCTCTGTCGTAAGTGTCCTCGTCACTACTTTAGTCCGCTAAAGCATGATATAATAAGGTCGTGCTTAATTTTGATTTTTCCACAGACATGAACAATTCACGGTGAAAGGAAAACGAAGCCTTAAAAGTCTGCATCAGTGGAAAAGCGGAGTGGATGATGGCAGGTTTTGTTACGGAACTGTTTCAGCGGCTTCAGTCTCACTGAACGACGCCATAGCAAAGGTATCGAAGTCGTTAAGGCTTTAGGGAGCTTAAGCAACTACGACGACAACGAGAGCGTCAAAAAACAAGTGGTTTTATGAGCAAAACGACTGCTCTACACGTGCATCACGCTTTTTAGAACATTTCTATGATGTGCACTGCACGACTACGACGTGAAACCTTCCAATGCGACGTTTTATGGAGAACGTGGACATACGACGACAAGTTTGCCTCTCTTTATTTGAACATGGATAAAGCCCTTAAGAATTCAACTCCGCGAAAAGTCGTCTACACTTGACGAATTGAAAGGTTGCAAATAGACGCGATAAAGTTTAAAAGGACGCAAATTCATTTTTTTTACTGATGTTTTCACTGCCATCGTCGTCGTTGTTGCTTAAGCTCCCTTTTTATTCATAACCAACATCGCTTACACTGTAAAAATAACAATGTAGCGCCGACTGCCGGTTGCTATCTTGAGAATACAGTCGCCTCACATAGCTCCTTGTCTTTGATACGTTTCACGAGAGAGGCGTCTCGGCTGTCTCTCTCGCGAAACGTCCTCTTTTAATTTCCGGCAACAAATTCAGATCTAGAATCGGTATCGACACCCCTAGTCTTTTAAATTAAGGCTTTAACAAGCCTAACAAATACGAACTATACCTTGGACAAGCTGTCAGCTCAAAAATATAAGCACTAATGGTCAATGGTAGAAGCGTCAGAAGCAGTACATTGGACGTGTATCCCCACGGGCGCTTACGTGCGGTTCAGGGGCGAATGGGTTAAGCCAAAGCCACACATCTGCTTCATGAGCAAATTCATTTGATCTAAATAAGAGTTCAATGTAAGGCTAACCGTTTTTGTTTTCTTTTTAGTTCGCATATCCAGAGCTGTTGTACGAGCTCGTGACAGGATCTAATAGTATCCACCAGAAAGTTGGCAGCAGTTGTTACTGCAGCAGTTCGTAATGTCAGAACTGACAGGTTCTCGCGTCAAGTGCACCCCGCTGCAAGAACCTTCCAAGCTCTACGCATACTTGTAAACGACGAGTTGAACGAACTTCAGTGCGCTTTAAAAACAGCACATAAACTTCTTTGCCCTGGAGGGCGCCTTGTCGTGATTTCCTTTCATGCGCTAGAGGACTCGATTGTCAGGCATTTTTTCAAAGAAACGCACTCCGAAGTGAATTATTTGCGTTCGAGAGCGAATGTCACGGGTAAAGCCAAGACAAGTACTTGGCTACCCCTCCATAAAAAGGTCATTTACCCCTCGGATGAAGAGGTTTACCTTAATCCTCGCTCACGTTCAGCCAAGCTACGGGCGGCTGCAAAAGCGGACAATTTGGTTCTGGATTTGACTGAACTTACAAACTTGTTGGACAACAACACTGGACAAACCTTCCATAACGGCACATCACCTTCATGAAAATGTGTTCGAGTCTTAAAATTGCTTTTGTATTTTGTTCTGTGACGTTATATATTGACTTACATTTCTTTCTTAATCAGTGAAAAGTCAGTAAATATTTATGAAGAGTATAAAGAAAGGCGGAAGACTCTTCGCAAATTGTATTTTTTGAAGAAGATCAAATGAAAATGAGGGTTTGTAAATCTCCTTGTGTTATAATATGAGGAAACCTGAGGGAGGGTTTAAATCAAGGAAATTTTAAACAGAAATGACAAAAACAAACTATCTTGTTCAAATTTTTACAGACCGATAAAAAGGTTACTTTTTATATTATGTTTGTCATATCTTGTGCTTCCACACTTTGTGTTTCCTGTAAGGCTGCGTACTGTGTTGAGTCTAGCACCTGTTAAATGTTTTGCTTCATGGGTATGCCAGCTCCAAAGCAATCTTATTATGCCCTCGAACAAAAACCAGGGACTTGTTTATTCTAGAATACTTTCTGTCCAATCCGTTACGGTAATTGCGTAAATGAATATGTTCACCACTGCCTTTGCCCTGCATATGGCTAGACCTTTGCGTGGCTCGGATGATCAGGTAAAATGGCGCTCCCGTCTCCGGTAGGAGCCATTGACACTCAAGTAAAATGATTTTTTTTTTATCTAGTTGAAGGTAACAAACATACTGTTACATCAACTGAATACAGAAAAGGTTACACCAACTCCGGCTGTGGCACTAACGGCTGTACAAAACAAGAGCAGCTTCATGGAAAACTGTGCCAGCAACAGCAAACTGCGCCAACTAAAATGACTACTCAAATCTAAAACAAACCCGAAGTTTATTAAATAAATCAGCAAGAGCTATCTACAGGTAACCAGCAAAAGTTAGCATTTTTGGTCGTGGGTCATTGCTCAAGTTGCTAAAAACCGTCTGTTTCACTTGGGGTAAACCCTTCCTTTTCGCACTTCACGAGAATGTTGATATCCTTTTACCCATACCCATATAAATTAAACACTACCCACTTGCTCTTTGCTCTTCCTTCGGGCTAGATTGTTCCGGGAGATTTTGACTTACTTAGCCACAGTGGAGACTGAAGTGTCATAGTCCCTAATCGATCCCAACAATGAATGACACATGATAGATCATAAACAATCCATGTGCACGCAATGTTTGTATTTTTAGCTCAAGGGGTTGATCAACTATTATTTGCACCGCGTTGCTGTAAAAATTCTGTGCTGTCATCAGGAAAATCGGAAATTCAAAGTAGTTAATAAATGGTGACGCCTCAGAAGTCATCTTAAAGTAGTAAGTTTAACATGTTCCCAGACGAAGCTGTAGTGTACGAGTGGAGGAGGCCTCATTCTGCACTGAATGTAAGTGAATGATAAATACTCTCTTTTCATATTCCAGATACAAAAGCCTTACCTAGATGCTTTACCCAAGCATGAGCATGACCATTCATGGAGCCTCAAGTTCCAGCTATAAACAATAGAACTATCCCTTTAGATAAAGTTTCTTTTTGTGGTGTTGTTCACTTTAGTCAAGCCCTCTCTGTTAGTTAATTTTTGGGATTAGTTATGTCTGATTTAGCCTTCAACACAATCGAAAAAAGGCCCAAGGGGGCTCTTGAAATACTCCTACACCCCACATTAGTGGGGATCAAGTGAAGAGTGTCATATTGTATGACACCTTATGATCAAGTCGCAAATGATCTACCGTTAGGGCCATTTTTTTGGCCCGCAATGTACGACATTGTTTCGCTTGTCTCCTTCTTTCACTATTTACATCGGTCTTACCCAAGCGAGTATAAGAGGAATCGCACAAATGCATTCATTACCATTTCGATAGAAGTTTAGACTACTTCCTGTTTGGCGTGTAATATCCTTTTCATCGCTAGCTTATCCGCACTCCACCTTCCTGCTGGTCGCCTTCAGAGTTCCCACCCTTCCCACCCTATTTCATGCACTAATTGTTCTGCATTTCATCTGAAAGTGGCCGCCAGACTTCCATACCTCAATAGGAGTGCGGGAAAGATCGGTGTGTAAATAGGATACAATGCAGATTGTAAACTTTTATGGTATGTAGCTGAACGAATGATAGACTACGGTTTGTCTCTTCAATAGTAGTTCTTATCGTAGGCGGAACAGGTGTAATTTGTACATTTCATGTGAAATGATTATTTTCTCCTTCCTCGATAGATCGTATCGCATGGTTGATCTTGAATTGTAAGGTCTGTAGCTAGAGCCTGTAGGTCTTTCTCCGCAAAAGTAACTAAATACATAAAAAAGGATTTTGCGCCATAATGAGTGGTTTGCTCGCTCACAATTCAGCAATTGTGGGCTCTCTCCCTTTCGAGGGTCTCTCGGACTGACTAACACTCCACGACCTCGTAAGCTATAAGGCCTACCAAAATTCAAACGAAAAACAAAGAGTTTTTATAGTTGTACTGTCTGTATGTCTACACTGACGTATCTGTTTTAGCAGCTTTGGCTAATAGACCTTGTCACGGTTTTCGACGCCATCTTGACGAGTAGGCAAACGCGTGAGAAATTACAGTGTTTTTATGAGAATCTAATGTCGAATAATTTCCGTAAAACGGCTGTTCTGAAAAAAATATCAATTGTAAACTAAAGCTACAAAGCAAAGGATTGTCCTTAAAAATTTGGAGGGCGTACCTGTGCTTAAATTTCTCCAGAGGCTTGCTTTAGATTTTCCATATATTTGTCTGTAATTTTCCCGGGACTTTCTTACAGACAAATGTATAGAAAATTTTAAAAAGTGGTTCTAGGTCTTCTAGTGCATGTAACGCCCTCAAATTTTTTCAGGAAAATCCTTAGGAGTGAAGCTTTAGTTTACAAATCATATTTTTTTCAGAACAGCCGTTCTACGGAAATTATTCGACATTAGATTCTCATACAAACACTGTAATTTCTCACGCATTTGCCTACTCGTCAAGATGGCGTCGAAAACCGTGACAAGGTCTATTACTGGCGCTGCTAATAGGACGAGAATATATGACCGGCTTCAGTTTTCATGCAAGGACTATGAAATTTTTGTGGCAAAAACGTACTTATAAAAAGTGCATCAGATATTTATAAGCAGGATTTTTCGACGACGTTTTTCGATTCATCTGTTATGGCTCCCGTGCGTGACTTTAAATGACTACACGCTTGTTTCAGTCACGAATGGCAACTGATCATGTTCATTGGAAGGCAGTAACAGTTTTTAAATGCAGCAGTCCGCATTTAATTTGAAATTGTATTTTTTTTGTTAAACTCAACTTAATTAAGTAGTTCACAGTATTATTTTTCTCTGTACCATTTTAACATTTAATCTGTGAATTTTGTAACATACTCCCTTTATTTATTAGGCATGATTTATAACATTCTTTTTTGCTGTTGCTTTTGTTGATCAATTTGAGTGATTTTTCTTCTAATTACCATTCAATACAAGACAAATAATTTGAGACGAAGTTTCGCTTACACGTACGAACAAGAGGCTCATGTTAGAAAAAAATAAATTTCACCACAGGTAAAATAAGTGAATAAGATTAATAGTATCCAAGAAAAGGGATATAAAAGATAAAGTAAATTTCAGAAAATTCAAGTATGGCATGCTAAATACAAAGAAAATAGCGACAGAATTGTTTTCAGCAAAATGGATTTATCTTACATCGTCAATGCAGTCATACAGTGATTTTCAACAAGTCCTTGCTTTAATAGCGTTTATCGAGTTGGTAGCTCCAAATATCAGAGTGCAGTTGACTGTCGTGTGAGTTTGAAGAACATCAAAAGAGAATACAATCGTTGTGCAGGTCTTGGCAGACATGGTTAGTTCTTGTCGGTAAATCGCTGAAGAGTTATGGTTGACAGTGTTGAGCTGTTTGAAAAATAAGAGTACACATGCAGTTAACCGCTGTTATTTTCGCTTCATATCGTTCAAGTTGATTGTCTATCAGTAACTTCCGCGGACATGGACTGAGTTAAACCTAGAGGTTAAGCGAACCAATCATGAACTACTCAGTGGTTTTTATTCAATCAATGCTTGTGTAACTGAGTCGGATGCGGTTAAAAAAGAAAAAGGGACAATATACAATTGTTAGAGAGTTGTGTTGGAAGCCAACGTGATTGCTGTAAAACGAGACGATCGTGATCAAGATTGGAAAAACGTGATATCCATTGTGACTTTTGTTGGAGAGTACTGTTCTTGGAGACGAACAATTCTTCTGAATCAGTTCCAACGTCGTGGTGTTAAAATCTGACGTCGTATGGCCAGTGGCCCAAACTAAAGGGCAGCCTTGAAGACCTCCGCCAATTTGTCAAACGGCAACACTTTGTTACTCTTTCTCAGTCATACTCTTTGCATCCTCCAGCGACCATGCAAGTACTTTTGGGGTAGGAAGAACAGAACAGAACGAGACATTCATTTATTCATGCGCGCGTCAAGGCCCACTGAATCGATCCGACAGATTTTATGGCTTGCTTGTTTAGGCGGTAGTGAATGCCTCAGGTCCATATAAGTTCCATAGGCTCGTTTGGCTCTCTGAACTTGGTCAGTAGAGGAACCAAACTAGTCTGAAACAGAGGCCTGTCGTTTGGTAGACTGTTAAACTGAGGTGGGCGTACGGGCAATTTTCGGCCAGGGGGGGCGGTAAACCATTTGCCCAAATAAAATTTTTGCAAGTTGCCCAAATTTTTAAACGAGGGCCATACGATGCAACAACATAGGCCGTACTGGTACATGAAAGTGCCTCGATACAGTTTTTCAGGGTCAATACCTGCCAAGTTTGAGCATAAACTACGTCGCCATAAACAAACATTTGGAAAAATAGCTACCACAGTTGTATTAGATAAAGATGAAAATTTGTCATGATCGGGGTTGCAATGACATCAAAGTTGTCATAGCAACGAAATGACGCCACTACCTATTATACTTGCAGTATTATTTCTCACTATGAAATCGTTCTTGGGAGCTTTTTCCTCCAATAGTCGCCTCGATGTTCGTGAAGTTAAAACGGACTGTAAGAGCGTTATCGGGATATTTTATAGTTAGAAATACGGTAAAAAAGGAAAATCGAGATGTTTAGCCGTTATCTGTAGAAAACGAAGCGCTTTTGACACGCAATTTCACCTCATAGTAGCCTCAATCTATTTAAAAATGTGTGAATTAATTTAGAGATAATTCTGGTCAATTGCTACAAAGAAGGATTTCAGTAGTATGTATCATGGCGCTCTTGTTAGCGGTTTTGTAAACATTTCGGTCTACTTTAACAAATTAGTGAATAAGTTGAACCACTTGATAGATTTTTTTAAAAAAACTAAGATTCTTCTCGTAATTCAAAGTGAGAATTAGTCAGCCGCTTCTTTACTTTCAGATCAATCGCTGATGCTATCCACCATACACTGTTCATCCGAGCGGAGATGATTCTAGAACGTTAGGCGGAAGTTTATTCTAATCAATTCACGATTGGAAATAGCCCATTGTAGTACAGTGCCCAACGATAAAACAAAAAAACAAAAAAAACTCAGCATATGATACTCTTCCCTTACAAATAGAAACTCATCACGTGCTTGGCAACCACTGTCTCGTGTGAATGTAACTGGATTATTACGCCGACTTCATGTTAAAATAGAAAATATTTATCTCTTCAAAATACTAATAAAAAAAATGAAAACGTCTTCAAAAGCTGGCTTTGCCCAAATTTTCTCTTGCTGCCCAAAAAATCTGAGTTGCCCAAAATTTGGGGGGCTGCAGCCCCCCTCGCCCCCCCGGCCCGTACGCCTATGGCAATTTTAAAAACAGGCTAGACAAATCATTTGCAGCTATGGTCGTCAAATGGCAACAGTCGATCATTCTTCAGAAAAGACCAGCATATTCATGGGAAAAGGTAGAGCAGAATACTTGTTCAGATGAATATCTTTGCATGGAACCGATCTGATCTCGAGGTTGTCTAAGAAGTCATAGGCAATGTTGCTCAGCCTTTCAGTTTTGGCAGTTACGTTTCCTTTTCAGTGACCTGATATAATGAAGTTAGTTACGTGGAATTCCGTCAATTTGACCTTTGAGTTTGAGGTTATTGAACTCCAGAAATGTTTGCCATATATAGCTGAATATTGAACAAATGGTGACATCTTAGTCCATGCGTGACATAATGTATTTACCAACTCTTGTACTGCGTTCTTTATCAACTGCTGGCGTTGAAAAGCTCAGGTTTGTTCTTTTCGTTTGCCTTAAGCTGTTTTAAGATTGAAAGTACTGATTTATAACATAATGACATGTTACTAACATTTTGAATAGCTGTTTAACTCATTCTAATTAATTGCGCTATAATTTAAGTATACCAACGGCTTGCGGTTCAACATACCCGGCATAGTTATGTCATCAGTGCCGTGATGAATAATGCACGCTTTTGAGCGAAAATTGAGAATCTGTGTTCTGCTGGGATTGTCCTTCGAAAAGTTGTACCAAACGCTGAATTTTTTCTGCTCATTCGACAAGTTCTAACCTCGCTTCTGACTTAAGTATGGTCTATGATACAGTTTTCTACTTCCAGTTTGCGCAAAAAAGGTACTGTAAGCGATGTTGAAGCTCGAAGATTTCAAAGTTCAACATTGCTCACTCACTGCTCAATATTCGACACTGAATTTTATTATTCCATAGCCCTGACAAACGGCCGACATACCGTCAGCGCCAAATCAGTGAAGATCAGTCGATTTAGAGTGCTTCCAGTAGGTTTTTATCCCGGTTCAAAACGTTGTAAGTTGGCCCAGTCAACCTAAATTTACCCTAGTGGTGAATCGTTTTCCTCATATAACTAACAAACAATTTAGCTGCAGCATTATTCATCATTTTTTTGAACAACAAATTTGAAACCGTGTATCATTGGAGTTGTGTCGCTGCGTATCACAAATTGGGACATACGGCAAGACGTTCTTTCCGGGACTTTTTCAGATTGGTTTCTCGAGATTCAGGACTGCTTTGTAGGATCAGTGAAGTTCCTAGTGAAGTTATGCTTCAAAGCACTTAACTCTTAACTTGTGAAAACGTTACCCTTTTGCTTAGTTAATTTAGTTTTTCAGAACATTTCTTTCCTCGTTTACCAACCTAATCACTCAAGGTCAGTATCGGTTTAAATTCTCCCATATGGCCAATAATTTAGCAGTTATGCCAGAACTGCCCGACTTCACTACACATCGTAGCCATACATTACACTGAGAGTTGCACTTCACCACCCTAACCAGCTATAACCTCTCTGACAAATTTTGTAATTGACCTAGATCCACCGGAATTCTCTTCGTTTAAAATTTTTGTTTACTTATTGTAATTGCCCAATTTGTAGATGTCGTTAGCGCAGGCAAAGGAAGAGCACTGTTGAAATTGGGTTTCGGAACTAACAAACTAAGCCAGTTTTTTCACAGCATTCTATGACGTAAAATGGCAGATTAAGAACCCAATGAAGAAGAGAGCGCAGCCCCGGGGTGTTAAGTTCACCAGTGTCGGTTCAAAACGGAGTATATAATAAGCGTATGACTTCTTTATTTTCCTTCTCTGTGAGACTTTGAAGTGTCATTGTAACGGATATTCTTGCCATTTGTATGAACCACAAGAAAAAGCCACAAACCACAGGCGACCAATTTAATTCAAAAGCTTTGAATTGACTGATTGCTCATCATTGTTACAAAATGCAAATTTACTTGCTCAACATAACATAACATAACATAACATAACATAAACTTTATTTATACTCGAATTTTAGAGTAGCTAACAAGCTAATATCTTCGAGCTGACACTACATGAAAATAATATAGAAATATATATAACGAGGCAATGGCTCAAGTATTGAGTTATGTAAGCGAAAGTAGATGGGTTAATCAGTTAAAGTTTCTGGAGTAAAGAAATGTAAAGTAGTGTATCTGTTGTAGTTAATTTTTTATCTCAGGTAATTTTTCTTTTTCTTTTGTTTTTGGGTATGATAATGTATGCTAATGATGTTTAAACAAAAGAAAAAGAAAAATTACCTGACATAAAAAATTAACTACAACATATCCATGATATTACCGACAAGCTGCAAGTAACTAAAAACATTTGCAAATATCCTATCTCTCCGGGGGTACCTAGACTATAATGAATAGGAGCCGTTGTAAGTCATAAGTGTGGTATGAATCAAAGACTTTTGCTTGAAAACAGAGTCGTCATATAGTCGAATAACGACACAGGGTATGAAGAAAGTATTTTACTAGTAGAGTTGAAACTCAATGAGATAGGGATGTTTTTCACTGTAGAATACGCAAGGGTTAAGATTTGTAGTTGCACTGCACCACCACCGAGAAACGTAACGATGATTTCACCCCGGATAATATTAATATACCGATAAGTTTCGTGTGTAGTACTAGAGAGGATATTGATCTCTGCTTAACACTTACTCCTTTATGTTGACTTGAATCCGCAGATTCTCTCAGAATGAAACGCAGATGAAATGCTATCATTGGAGTTCATTGTTCCAATCTAGAGAGACATATCTGGGTAATGTTAACATTATCATAAAGTAGTTGATAAACTTGTGCGTAAGGCCTTGTGTATCTGTAGGCTGTCCTTTACACAAAGCGCTGCTACTCGACCAGATAAGTCTGATAAGCTGCACATTCTGTCACGTTCTTTGCAGTGAATTAGTTTGTTACTGTTTGCTAGGCTATCTCAACTTCAGTTAGCTGAGCGTTAATTCATCGTCTGAGTCACTGTTGCCCTTTAGTGCTTGCAACCTAATCATCCACAAAGAATGGTGATGAACTTTGTAAATCTGTGATCTTCTCCCTCCACCTATAAATTACACGTGTTCAAGCCTGAGGTAATGAAAGAATTTCTCTTTGTCTTTCAATAATTTTACCAAACTTAGTTTCAAAGCTGCCGGTCCACGAATCTTTAGCCTGTGTACCTGGCGGTATTGTGAGCTTATTCTCCTAATTGGCCTATACGTCACTGTTCTTGTCTCGCAGTGATTTGATTTATTGTTGCATAGAACAATAAGAAAGACGTCAATCTCTACTGGGAAAATCTGGATAAACGTTGTTGCTTGCCGGACTAAAAGAGGTAGAACCCAGCGTCATTTTAGTAAAACCACTCAACCACTCAACCACTCAGTGTTTATGAGTTAAGCGTAAGCAACACTTCCCTTGCTGTTCAGACAACTTCAGGAGTTCAATAACTGTTGAATATCCTCGTTTCTCAAAGCAGCACCAAAGACTTGAGAAGTAACGAAGATGCACTAATGAACTTTGTTGGGCTGCTGGTCCGGACTAAGTTAATTCCTTCTTTTATTCTTTTTAACAATTCTACATTCTCGGTTGCAAACTCTGTATGTTGTCAGCCTTCTTTTTAACTCCTTATTAATAACTGATTAATGTCTGTTCATGAGTGCCAGCAATCAGAAGAACAAGGTCTCCAAGATTAAAATACTTTTTAATGTCTGTAAAACTCATATATTCCGAACTGGAAAGCATTTGGCTATTGTAACATCTAACCAAACACTGGGAACGTTTATTGCCTTCGCCGATGAGGTCTCAAAGACAAGGAGCGCGGCAAGTAGAGTCTCTGAATTCTTTCACTGATAACGGCTGCACATGTAGCCAGCCATTACATTTTCCTGTAAAATTCATGAATAATCTATTTTTCAGGTAGTTCTATTTACTTTGCTCTAATACTTCTGTGATTCACTTGCTGCTCGCTCAGTAATTACAATGTTGCCGCTATATACTCTTGGCTTTTGCTACAATAGCTAAACGGACTTATCTTCGTAACAATTTTTTCTAAAAGAATGGTCCAATGTTGTTATTTAAGATTTTGTTTAGGCATTCAGAAATAAAACTATTGAAAAAGTTGTTCCAGCCTTTTCAAGTTTTAATTTTATGCCTGCAAAAAGCAATGGCTAGTGTGCCCCCTGATGAAATTACGGTCAGCAAGAAGGATGCTCCAAGGGAGACTTTTAGAGGGTTTTTTACGAGGAAAAGAAGGTAGACACGGCATGAACCCTTTTAGTCGCCTCTTACATAACGACAGGCGGCAGGGATACGGCGGCGATATTCTACCCTGAGGAAGGAGACACGATCAACGGTAGAAACCGGCACTCCACACGTTTTGTCCGTTGCATAGGCGAATTCCCCCAAACAATTCCCACCTAAAATACTTGCCCAAGTTTGACTAACATGAATAATCCTTCTCTCGTAGTTTTAATCAACACCAGACTGCGAAAACATTCGATTCACTTTGAAACAATGACCATGCACAAGCTATCTTGTGGTCATCGCCCTCACCCAGATCTCAATGATAGCCCTGCCAAGACCTCTTCTGAAGGCTGGCGTTAAAATTCTGTCTCGGCAAGATTTCTCTAACGGATAGGTGTTCAGACAAAACTGGATAGATTTTCGTGTCGGCACGAGAAACTGTATTTCCGGTGTACTGTCTACTTAGCCTAATTTTGCGGATGCGCGGTTTTTCTTAAAATTTGAGGCAACTAATTTTGCGATTGACCGGTCAAGCTTCTTTTCAGTGGGATCATTCTTTGAGATTCTAAGCAAGTACCTTCAAGTTTCCTTGCGTTTGTGAGACTCAAAATAGAGGTAAAATAAACTACCGAACGTTGTATTTCTGAGTATACATGTAATAACAGTTTTGTCATTTTTATAATTGATACTTGCTCTTGCCTGGTCGGTTCATTTCATATGGTGCTTTTAACCAGGGTCACGGTGTAATTCATGCTAAAATCCATGCCTTGTTGCTTCTCGTAAACATAGTAAGTGACGATGTTTGTTAAACTGTACGTATTATAACATTGCAAATCAAATTTTACAGTAGCTATTTTGGCAGAAATTTCTTTGCGTATCGCGAGGAAAGCGGTAAAAATATTACCACATGAGATACGTTCTAGAAAGCCCCAATCCATAAACCAATAGCCTCGGTCCGTGAATTGCCGGCTTGGAAAATTCATGAATTGATTTCTTGCGTTTGATACGAAACTGTATCTTTTTGCCACGCTTTGTTTTACAGTAAACTACATGATTGATTTCTCGGCAGGTGATTCAAGTCGAGAGCTATGGTTTCAAATTGAGAAATCATAATCAAATTCCATTTGAGAAATCAAGCGCGACAAATTTTGGACATTAAATGTGCCATTTGAGAAATCACACACAACATGAAGTGAGACATCAATTCAGATTGTGGGAAAAAAGCCATCTAATTTTGGAAATCGAAAACGCATTTTAAAAAAGAAAGGCGACAAAGCTGATTTCAACTCAGAACTTGTCCCAGACGCTATCTACGCGCGTGCTTTATCGAGATATAATGTACTTAAGTGTACACAGGTTCAATAAGGAACCTGCGCAAATTATGCGACATTCTACTGGGAAATAAATGATAAAAAACTCCTTTTGATTTCTTACTTTAAAAAAGCATCTTTAAATTTCATCTTTAAATTTCTTTTTTATAGTGGGTGTGGTGGTGGAGAAGGTCGAGTTCTTGACTAGCCTGTTCCAGGCGCACCGGCACTGCGCAAAACAATGTGAGTAGGAAAAAAGAGCGAGGGGGGTGGGGTAGGGCGCGAGAGCTCTCCCTCTTTCCCTCCGTTTTTTTCTCTCGCTCTCTTACTCCACTACAGTGAAACCTCGCCTTTGGGGCACCTCTGTTCATTTGGTCCCACAAAAACGCCCACATAATCCTTGTATCCGTTACCGCTATTGAAGGGACACCTCTCTTCCGACTCTATTCAGGGGAAAGGGACACAGATTTTTCTGGG
This sequence comes from Porites evermanni, assembly GCA_942486025.1. Classification (NCBI taxonomy): domain Eukaryota; kingdom Metazoa; phylum Cnidaria; class Anthozoa; order Scleractinia; family Poritidae; genus Porites; species Porites evermanni. The sequence continues at coordinate 78,362 of CALNXI010001624.1, read as the reverse complement.
TTCTGAAACCCAGGTTTAACCTCCTTTCAGGGGACGCCTTAGCACTCAGGTTGACATTTTTAATTGACACTAATCGCAATGATTGAAAATCTATCTTATTCAAATCGATGTAATGCACTTGTGTGAATTCCACCTGTAGTGTAGCAAAGATAAGCTACTGCTGATTTTTACGTTGTCTTTGTCGGTTAATTATTAACAAACCCCAGCTCAACCTTCCATTCACGACGGACACCTCACCGGTTCCGAGGGTGTCCCCCGATAGTTCTCGGCCAGTTCTCGGCCAACTCTCGAAACTCTACCCATGATGTATTTCGGCCTGCTTTAAAAGCCTTTTTAGACTCGTGCATCTCATGGACTTCTCTTCCAGACGTTTTCCAAACGACTAAAGCATCCCAGTGTGTCAATAATTGTCTGTCAGGTATTTTAAAGGTAGTTGAAATCTTTTGGTTCTGGTTTACGTAATGTAATTTAGTAATTTAGTAGTTCGCGCTACACACTGCCGCAAGTTTGGTTTGGCTATGGTTTGCCACCACTGCATGTGGGTAAAATATAACCTGAAGCTAAATCTGGCTAAATAGGCTCATTTGCAGAGTTTTTCAGATCTTTTTCTTCGTTGTCACCAGTTAATGATAGAAGAGGTGTTCTTAAGATAACACAAGAATTTATTTACTTAGCCTAAGCTGGTTGTAATTTTCCTGATGAGATCAAAGGTCAAGTTTTAAACCTGGTCTTGTCATTGTGTTGATCAAACAAATCGGACTCCCCCAACACGCGGTACGATTTTGTTTATCACTGGTATGATCACAGACTGAACTGGACTCCACTCAGTCCTATTACCATTATTAATCATAACTAAAACTCTTTGAAGTTCGTGGGTGATGGCACATATTGTTGGCATGACACGTACTGTCCTGTTTCAAGTGCCCTATTAATGCTGAAATCAGGGCAGCTAATAGCCGTTTAGATTAGATAATTTTGTTATAGTTTATGATTAAGGAAGAACCTTTGTCTAGAAAACAACAGGCAACTGTTGTATGACACAAAAAGACCTGTTGATTGTTCAGAAAGGTATTGCATTTTGTATACAGTGTAGAAACTGATGATAAATGATTTCAACCTACATGTAGTTTTTGAGCCTGAAAGAGCCACAACCTTACTAGAATATTTTATGATGACATGTTCATGTGTGCTTTTCGTCTCTTCTCCTAAGTACTAAATACCCAAAACTAGACGGCAATGATGAAAAACTCTCTAGATTTTTTTGGAATTTAGTTTCTAGCCACTCACACCTATAGTAAAAGCGCTGAAGATGCCTGAGTCGTTAAAAAGTCTGCATAAACACTGACGTTCAGCTGGAAAAAGTCCACAAATTTAATTGGTCTTTGTTGGAAAATATCCAATTTGTATAAACTGTCCTCTGTTTTTAATGTTAGTTTATCCTTTACAAAACGAGTCAATTATAACGTAAGCTCAACAGCAAAAAACTATGTACTTTTGTTATCGCCAAACAATCTGAATGAAGCAGGAAAACTTCTCTTGCAATAACATGACAAATGACACAAGAAGACATAAATAAATATTTATTACTCACAAAAACAACTGCCGCTAGGTCTTCTCAAGAAGCCATAATGACCAGCTATTGTTCGTAAATGAATATAAAGTAGGATGACAGCAAATCCAAACCGTACTCCCTGACTTCTTACGAACATTTGAGTATTTTAACTTTAGGTGCAAGTGATTAGCATGTGCACAGCAAAATTTTTGATATCACAACTGTGTTTACATACTCTCAAGCAAACAATCAGATTGCACGTACTATCTTAGTTATTTTATGAAAATTAGTAGAGCCATATACCATAGTAAATGTTAGGTTCATTTTTCAAAGTCAAAAATTATTTGTAAAACATTTCTTCTTTGGGAGGAGCATTTGACAGTGAACTCCAGTGCTATGGTATGACCTCTAAATTGGCCTAATGTGACAGGAATTTGAATAGACCTGTGTTAAAATAGTTCAAATGCCAGGGTTTGCCTGGTGAGAGCACGTTGAAGTTTTGATTGGCTCATTAACCAGTCAGTTGGCCTCTCCCCAAGGGTGCATGACCAATTAATACACCTTTGACTGTAACATGATAGTGATGCTCTGGTGCCATTAAAATTTTTGTCACATAATTACACACTGACGTGACAAATGGAGTATTCTGCAGAAAAATGAATGACTGCCAAATGTCTTGAATTGATGAGGGTTAGGAAACTGTGTGAACCGTGTCTTAGTTAGGGTCATATTACAGGGCAGAGTGAACTGGAACTTGACTCACTGAGTCTCCAAACCCCAAATACTAAACTTCAGCTGCATTTGTTATTCAGCAGCTCTTCAATCCTCCGCAAATACCCCAGTGGATTATGCTGGGCTATGTAATGAGGGCAATGTGGTTATGCCAACCCTAGCTAGTCAGTTTATCATAATTAATACATGATATCTTTGTGATGGTGTTACCACTCTTAGCTCTTAATCATATGCTACATGATAATATAAACACTAACAAGTCACTCAGTCCTACATCATGATAGTAATGTTTGTTAGTTCTTTGTTTAACGAAATGATGTTGTGACTGTATTGTCACACTTGTACAATGTAATATACTAATCCACAGGGCACAGAGGAGTTACTTGTGACCTTGATTGTAGTTAAATTTTACAGTTGATAGCGTGAAGTACTTTTGTTTACTGTAGAGTCTTGACTGATAACCATCATGCAATCATGTTACTAACCTGATAAAATAATTATTATCGAATGGTTGGTGGGAACAAACCTTGCCTGAAGGGCAATGCAGTTGGAAAGCAAAGCATTCCGAAAACAAGTGTATAGACAGACTGTCATCATCGTTCATGCACGTGCTTAAAAATGTGCCAGGTTACTAAGCATCAACATTTAGTTGAAAATGATCGATTCGATGATTTTTTTGTTGCAAACACAAAATGATTCGTTGGGGCCATTACCAGCTTTAAAAGATGTAAAAATCACTAATGTCTGATAACAAAGAAAAACATTAGCAGCCAAAGGTTTTAAACTAAAAAATTTTACTCAATTTTGTTTCTGAAGATACTCGGTTATAAGATGCACCTGGAAATTACAACAGATTTAGAGCTTTCAAGCAAACTTTCATTGACAAAATGCTGTGCCTTATAACTGGAAAAATTTGGTAATTTTTACTGTCTAACAAAAACAATTTGAAGAAAGTGTGTAAAGTGCTTTTGATAAAAACATTATTTGAAATAAAGTAGTATACGCTACCCACTCATTCACAAAATGAATGCACATTAATTTTTATTTTATTATGTTTTGTTCATGCCTTCAGGAGCATTACCAAACTTGCAATTAACGGTCTGTTTCTTAAGTCACCTGAAATCAGTTTACCTAGCCAAAAGTGTTGATCACAGCTTAATACATGATGGTATTACATTAGGATTTTTGTGACCTTCCTGCAGGTGGTTGATTATCGGAAACAAAAAACAAAATATATTAATGAATTTCTGGTCTTAAAAGTGGTCACTGTCACTTAAAGAATTTGTGAACTGTTTGTTTATGACAGAATTTTGGAAACAGGAAATAACTGGGAAATAAGATGGTTATTTAAAAAGTGGTCCCTTGTAGGAAATGGGCACTTACACGTACACTAGTGGTCGTTAAGAGAGATTTGACTGTAATCTGGTCAGCTCATAAATTATTACCATTTGTGGTGCAGTAGTTTTGTTTCTGATGAGATAATATGTTAGTTTGGTCACACCTGAAGCTGGTTTCCCTACAATCACTACAATTGCAGTGTTGCTGAAATAATGTTTCAGCAATCACTGGGATTTTTTATTTCTTTTTCCTTGTGCTAAATGAAAGTATAAAGCTAATTCCTTTGATTAGACGAAGATTTGGTTTGGCTGTTAGCCAAACTTTTGACTGATGTGTTAAATGTTGCATCCTTTTTTAGTCCTCACCAAGGTTTGGAATTTTACAGTTTACGCAAGCAGTTAAATGGAAGTAAGAGATTGCCTTTAGGATGAAAGCCAAGTCACCTATTCAATACTCGTCATAAGGGATGGACTGTCAAGAGCTTGGTTAGAGGCTTTGTCAACAGAGGTTAGTGTATACTTTCATAGTTGATAATTTTGATAGATTTCAACTTTTATTTTTACTTCTTAAAGAGGAAGATTTGTTGTAGTGAACTCGCTAAAAGTAGATTTTCTTGCAAGATGGATAACTCTGTAATGTACACCTCATTAAAATATATCTGACTTAGAGAGGCAACTGATATACTTCCATAAAGTGAACTGGTTTTGAAACTTTATTGATTGCAAAAATATTGATATTGTATGAATACAAAAATATAGTATAAAACCATGTAACAAAAATAAGTGAGCAACAAGCTGCTTCTACATGTATCTACATTATATCTTTCATTAACTGTTGAGGCGTAATTGACTTCTTTCTATGCTGCAAGAGTAAAGAAAGCAAGTTTATTAGCCTGCCTTGATATAAAAATATTAATCATTGAAAACGGTAACCAATGGGGATGTTGGGAGATGCCAATTTGGTGCATTCGTGAAGGTGAAGAGGAAAATTTTGCCCTTGGGCACATACGGAAACATTGTTTGTAGCTTGCCACATTGTTTAAAACCAGTTAGAACAGATTCAAGATATAGCATTGTATTTGCCTTGTGGCAGTGAAGATAGTAATACTAGACCAATATTTTCTTCTTTCACTGAGGTTTGACTTACACACCCTTAATAAACTCACATTTTGTATTTTGTTAATTACTCAGTAGATAGTGTATATACTCACTTGTATCACACGGTATTTCAGCATTTCTGATTTAGAATTTATTCAAGGGCAGAATTTATCAGAGACCATCCAAGGATGGTGTTTATTTCAAATCATTTGTCATAATTGCATGTACATGTATGGTAACTTTGCACATTTTATTACCCTCACATAAGAGGCTTTAAGGCCGGTTCAGGAATTCACAGCAGTCATTTGCACGGGCATTAAACTTGCTGTTGTTGCGGTTAAGTGTATCACAATCTGTGATGAAATGGCAGATTACCCATCCGGTCATGAGTAATTCGATGTTACGTGTGTGGTTTCCAATAAAAAATAATAATTCTCTAAAAATTTCTCCTTTTGGAACAGTTAGAATTTGAAGGATCAGAAAACATTTTCATCTGTTGATGCTGACTTTATATAAAGCAACGGAGCAAAGAACACAAGCAAACACTCCAGTTACTTATTGTGGTTAATTTAATACAGCAATACCATATTCGGAATTAGTGGAATTAGTGTCTAATAAATACCAGCGCTCCAAGCTCATTTTTTCAATAAGTCGCCTTTTGGCGACCTTCATTTTTAAAATGGTCGCCAATGGAAAATTTCGGTCGCCAAAAATTGTCGTTTCATTAACGCAAGACACTTCATGCTACTTACATGAAGGAGCTACTGCTGAACGTTGTGTACGGAAATAAATCGTGTTTTTAACACTCCATTGTTACTTGCCTGCGGGTTGTAAACGCAGTACAAGATGGCAAAAACAGGCAAAGACATTTATGAGAGGTAACCAGAACAATTTACTACAAAGTCGGATGTTGAAACCCGGAACATGTATTTGCAGTGATATCATTGAAACAAATCTGATCAGATACGATTACGTGAATATACATTTGTTCGTACCGTCTACTTGCTAAGAAACATCTTTCTTTAGCTAAATCATTGG
>CALNXI010001624.1:59041-72309 GCA_942486025.1 Porites evermanni | reverse complement strand
CGCAATAAACGCAACTTACAAGAGCATACGACTTGCCATCTTTTGTGTCAAAAATTTAACTGTTTCTGTCGGGGTGGCCTGGGTGTAAGTCAACCCCCGCCGGAAGTAGTTTGGGCTCTCCCCAGTTTCTCCCACCTGAGTTTTCAAAATGGCCGCTCAATGAATTCGAAGCTGCGATACGCAGATCCTTATGCCAGAACTGTACACATGTCTTGCCATGCAAGAGGAACAGATTCATCATTGAATTTACACAGAAGAAAAGCTTGGTAATATTTCTTTAATTTAACGATGATTCAGTTAAAAAGCGATAAAACGTGAAGTCAACTTTATTCTTTTGAGCTTATATCCTTTGGTCGCCAAATGGCGACTTTCGCCGATAATTCAGTCGCCAATTTTTTTTTTCACTCGCCATGGCGACCAAAATGGTCGCAGCTTGGAGCGCTGAATACACTGTGGAATTAATTTGCCTCTGTCTAACAAATACACTGGGGCATTAATTTGTTTGTGTCTAACAAATACACTGGGGCATTAATGTGCCTGTGTCTAACAAATAAACTGGGGTATTAATTTGCCTATGTCTAACAAATACATTGGAGCATTAATTTGCCTTTGTCTAACAAAAAAATCTTTAAAGAAACATGTATTTACTCATCACTTACTCTTAGTTACAAAGACATTTATGCAATACTTAACTGATACAATGGTAACTAAGATAAAGGCATTTTAAAACTGAAAATTCTGGTGATAGTTTTTTAACCAAGTCAGAACAAAACCACCAGCCCCCCAAAAATACAAAAGCACAGAAAGGTTAAACTTGTTGTATTGTTTTGTTGTATTTTAATATCCAGTGTTCAAGAAAAATGGGGGCGAAAACGTTGCAGGATTAACCCAACATATACATGTAACACCTTTGTAAGGCTTGTCTTCTGTTAAGTGTGGTTCTTGTTTCGGCTCCTACTGTGATTCAGGTTAAGAAATTTCACCTAAGCTGCAGGGATCCACATTCATGAACCGGCCTAAGCCTATCACACAGTTTCAGGAAAGTCACATAATTCATAAAAAATCGCTCAGTTCAAGTAAAGTAAACAATGATTTCTACCTTCAATGAAAAATTTTCCCAAGATGAATGTTATTTAAGGGTGCTATACCACTTAACAAGAAGGCGCTTACAGTGGCCTCCAGTCTCGCTTGCTTGGAGATTAGATCAAGAAATGAGGATGCGATTAATTCTCCACGAAACAGGATTTACTTGCTAAAGGTTTTTTATTTCCTACTTTATCGACGTCAATACTTTTTACTTGTTTCTGAATTGATTTAGTACGTGTGTTGTTTATAAATCTGTACTTTTTTTTTAATATCATTGTAGATTGGATTCCCTTTTTTACCAATGTATTCACTTCCATTTTTAACATCTCTCAATTTTTCAATATTCAGAATTTTTAAGAACCTTTTATTATAATCACCATTTGTAAATAAGCTTTTTATCATGATTAATGTAATTTTATTGTTATCAATGTTTTTTTTTAGAGGGCCACTAGGGAGGGGGAAAAATGGAATTCTTAAGATCTTTATTATAATTACTATTTATAAATATGCTTTTTATCCTGATTGTTGTAATTTATTATTATCAATTTTGTTTTTAGAGGGCCACTAGGGAGAATACTTCATAGTAGTAGATGTCACCCTCTTAAAATAAAGGTTATTATTATTATTAGCAACAACTGGAAATACATCTGCGCTCGCAGGCTATACCCATGTATAAATACACCAAAATTCAAGGGCCTCAGTTCCAGAGAAATTACATCATTGTCAGAGATCAAGAAAGTGTTTACATGACACGCCATCTCAATCATCACCAAAATTAATCACATGCACATCACAAGACCCATTTGCATGCAATAAAAGTTTCCAAAACCCGACCATTAAAGTTTTGCTAATTAAGATTTTTTTTTCAACCACTTAGTAGTGTTCACTTGTTCGAGTAATAATAATCGACTACTTCTTGCGATAGATTTCGTGGACCGACACGTTTCGGAAAAGCTCTAAATTTAATCTTTACTAAGCTTTCTTCACAAAACCAGTGTGATCTCGATCACTCAACGATTCTTAGTCCCAGTTTCCACGGACTCCGCAAGGAATGCCTGGCGCAATGACCCCCCATTTGTATTTAAAAGACGACGAAAACCCCCAAGGGGTACTTCCAGAAAAATTGGGTGGGAATGTGCGGCACGCTTCCTAAAACCCTTACCCTATTTCAGACCAAAATCTGTGATTTTCCCTACCCTATTTCAGACCTGATCAAAAATTTGATACCCTACCGTATTTCAGACCTGAAGCCCTGGAGCCCGACAAGGGACTGGAACGCTTGACAAGCTGTTACGGCACGTACACAGTTGGCACAAACATTAAAAGAGAAATGGTCTTATCATCAAATGATGAAGAAGTAGCTTCTTCTAAAAAAATGCACCCAATTCAAGACTAGAGTGCACAAACCTACCCTATTTCAGACCAAAATGGTTGAAATTGATACCCTGTTTCAGACCAAAACAGCTAAAAAACCATACCCTTTGGCACCGCACATACCTATATAGCCTATAATAAGGGAGTACCCCCCCCCCCGGGACAAAAAGCATGTTGCAGATTATGAATCTTGCTGCTTACGCAATCGAGACTAGTGATGTACGAAANGACCAAAACAGCTAAAAAACCATACCCTTTGGCACCGCACATACCTATAAAGCCTATAATAAGGGAGTACCCCCCCCCCCGGGACAAAAAGCATGTTGCAGATTATGAATCTTGCTGCTTACGCAATCGAGACTAGTGATGTACGAAATATCAAATTGTTCATTAGAAGTATCCAGCATCATAAAAAAGAGGAAAAGAATCAGGCTCTTGAACAGGAGTGTTAAATTTATGACAATTTGCTTGTTGTTTCTTATCTCATCATCAAAGTTCTGCTCATGAAGATTCTTCCTTTTTTCAACATCTGATGTATTCACTTCTTTCAAAGTTATCAACACTTTCAAATGACAGAATTTGTGAGATGACCCATTCCGAAAACACTTGACATCTTTTAGTGTGGGTCTACCACGAATGGTGTGTGGATTTTTAAGCGACGTCACCGTATAATCCATTAATCTTTCCAAATTTTTCTTCTCAAAACATAACATTCAGACAATTGTATGTGGTTTTTCAAAGCGTGCATATGAGAGCACGGTGTCATTTTTCATCCCCAGATTCTGTGCCATCATGACCTGCAACACGTGTTTACAAAACTATTCTTTCTGTCACGTTCAGCTGTGTTCAATTTTTCACACGTGAAGTTCAGAGCCAAGTTACCATAAGATCAAATTTAAAAATGGCTATCTAGAGAGAGCACTTGTTTACAGTTTTTACTTTTTGTTATGTCTGTTTTTCACTTGCGATTTTATTGGCTTGCTATGTCATATGAAACGTAACCTGTTTTGTTGAAAAAGATGAAGTGTGATTTCTTACATGAAGAAAAAATTTTGCCATAGCACTAAAAGGTGATAAACTGCGCGTTATTCCAGTCATCGCCCAAAATAAACCACATCCTCATCACCAGATTCATTTGCATACAATGAAAGTCGTCACAGTTCTTATCCCCAGTTTCCACAGTCTCCGTTAGGAACGTGTTGCCTACAAACTAGGTCCCACCGACAAAAAAAAAAGAAACAAAAGAAACACCTGCATTTTTAGAGTCAGGCCCTGCCAAAGCAAGCTTGACTGACAAGCCTTATGACATCTGATTGTGTGGCAGCCATCTTGATTATTTGAAAGATAAGCAGTTTGGTCAGAGGTTAATGCATCATGTAATATTCTTCCAAGTGCCTTTGGCAGAAAACAGATGTTTAAGTTCCAATGTGATTGCTTTTGTGCTGAGATAGATACTTGTCCTAAGTCTTAATGCACTGACTTTTAGCTTCCATATTTACCCGAATTTCTGAAAAAAATATTATTACAACTTTCAAGCACTTCCACATTATGACAACTTCTTACCGAATTGCTGCTACATGTTGTAAAATGACAAAGAAAACATATTTTCATTTACCTGTGCAGACGTGTTAGTTTAGTTTATATTGTCATTCCATTAAGTCATGTTTTAGTTTTTTGTCTTGTCACTTGATAATGATGTCATGGCAACATCAAAGCATTGTGTTAAGCTCTATTCACTTATTTTTAATATTAAGTGTATGGTGAAATTTTATTTGATTAGCAATAATGTTGAAAACAAAAATCTTAAGCAAAATTTGACAATACAGTCAAAGCTATAAAATTGAGTGTAGTTTGTCACTACATCCATCAAAGACAAGAAAAGTTCCTAAAATTTATTACCTTTCTTGAGTCCCACTTGGAAGGTCTGGACTCTCTCCCTCCTTGAAAATTAATAAGATACACAAAATAAATACAAATGTACTTGTGCTGATAATGAAGAAACCATCACTTAGTTAAAATGGTTACCGGTACCTTATGTGATGATCAGACTATTGGAAGTTCAAATGTTGTAAGTGACTTTATTGAACATATGAATTTCCATTCACTTATGAATTAGATAAGAAAATGAAATGAAATTGTCAATTTTATTAAAAGACTACAACATTGTTGAGATCCAGTAGTCAATTTGGCTAAATTTTGGGAGAACAGAACCCCTCCTCTCAAAGTTTAGTTGTTTGTTGTTTCCTACAGATAGCTCAAACAGGGACAAAACATTGTTTAATTGAGGGGTTGGAAGAGGAAAAGCTTCATTTTTCCCTTTCAAAGAAGTTAGTGTGAAACATGAATAATTTCCTTGAGGGCAAAGTGCCTCAACTACTTTTGTGGACCTATGCAGACATGGTCCACCGGTGTGGTCCTAGTCCATAGACCTCTTTGTGGACCTGGTCCATGACTACCCCGGTGGACCACCCCTAATTTTTGAAGATGTGGTCTAAACTTTAAATGGATGATACTTTGTCAATTTATATTATCAGAATTAAAGGCTCCTCTTTTTATACACTTGTTCAAATTTTTCCTGAATATACATGAGTTTGTGGGTTCGGTTTAGTCAAAGGGGTTTAGTCTGGAAGCAGAAACAATAATTATATGAAGGGGATATGAGGAGAGGTATGGAGGAGGTATTCACTGATGCAGGTTTTTTTGGGTGTCATTGAGTTGCATGAAGATCGACACAAAAATGGATGCATAGGAGACTAGAGAGGAAGAGGTAATGCATGATGATTGAGTACCCTTCCCAGACTTCCCTTCCCTCATAGCCCTTGGAAGTGTTTATTGGTTGGCAAATGTATTGAATCCTGGTCACGAATCAAGCACAAAATAACAACACCCAACTGAAATCTTCAGATTATTAGGGGTGGTCCACAGGAGTAGTCCATGGACCGGGCCCACAAAGGGGTCAGTGGACTAGGGCCACAGGTGTACTCCATGGACTTAGGGTCCATGTTTTGTGTACGTCCTAATTTTGTAGGTTCTTAATAGTGAGTAATTCTTATTCCAAATTCAGTGATTATCTTTTTAACCTCAAGTCAATTATGTATATACCTGGCAGCATAAAGAGTGAAGGCAATTGTGTGTCATAGAATAAAAAAATGGTTATCTGAATGTAATTTTGATTTGTAACATATATATGTACATTAGTTTGAAACTGTTATTACCTCCAGACTCCATATTTCTTGCATATCTACATGTAATTGTGGCAGAATCAAATTCCTATAACATAAGCAAAGCACCAAAGTGTAAAATGCATTAGACAGGCTTTATGAATCTTCCCCCCCCCCCCCCCCACCGTGGGTTTTTTGGTTCAAAACCCACCCCTCTGGCAAATCCATTTTAGAATTTTCCTAATTTTGTCCATTAAATGCCCCTCCCCTTGGGCCTTTTTGTTTTTCCTCCCCCCCCCCCCCCCACCACAGTGGGTTTATTGGTTCAAGACCCTCCCCTCTGGGAAATCCAATTTAGGCTTCTACTAAATTTGTCCATAAAATGCCCCTCCCCTTTGGGTTTTGTGTCATATGGAAATTTGTAATTGCATAGCAAATAAATTATTATGAGGGAATTGTACATGTGTGTCTTACCTTCCGGTTCCCTGGTCTCTCTGAAATGAGGTTGAAAAAAAGAACATAACATCAGAATTGTAGTGTTGTGCTCTATATGTGATATTTAATGTAGTTCATAATATGTTATGGAAATAAGGACTCATTTTCCTCCTTGTTTTACATGTAATGCCATCTAGCCATTATATCATTGCAGAAAGCACAATTTTGAGGGGAGAGACTATAAATGAAATATACCAGTATGCTATGTTGTTTATACTTTCATAAAAGTAATCAGGGCTCAACCTTAACTTTTGTTACTAAGAGTATTAATACAATTGTAAAATATTAATTCTCTAGCCAGAGATCTTTCTAGACATGCACCAAATTTTCAAACAACTTGGACATGAAAATGAGAGAAAGTTCTGGAACTTGAAACGTAAAAGTCAGGCTAACTTTTTTCAAGTTGTGCCATTTTGACTCGGAAAAACACCTATAAAATCATACTCATGACTGTCCCTCCAAGAATTCAATTAAAATCTTCCACAATAAATATTATGTTGGGTGCCTCTCATGTTATTGAGAAAACCACAGTGCTCATAATTTTAACATACTCATGACCAAACGATACTACCCAGGAAAGGGAGTCCAGTGCTTTGAACCTGTGAAACCCATTTTTGATTCTACTCACTCGTTCATTGCTGTTGTCCATTTTCCTGAAAATATAATTGAAAGCATTTTCGTTAAGATGGCGTTCTCCACATAGAAATTAGGGACTTTACGATCCGACGACGCGTTGGCAACGAGAACTTAAAAAAAAAACAATAGGTTAAGAAGACGAAACAACAACTTTCCACTGCATCACACTTTTTTGTTCATTTCTTTGCCTTTTTTGCACGACTACGACGTGAAATTGCCTAATTTGACATTTCATTGAGAACGTAAACAAGCGACGACGAAATATTATTTCTCTTTCTGAACTTGGATAGGGATCCTAGGAATTCAACTCCAGTAGGAATAATCTCGATAAAGACTGCAAGAAGGTAAATTAACTTTTTAAGCGGCGTTTTCGCTACCATCGCGTCTTCGGATCGTGAAGTCCCTATTATGATAGCCTGCTCGAAGCTAAATACTATTATTAAGATGAGAGCTCCCACGGAGCTCTCAGGAGAAGGGATTCTTAGGACTTTTCAAGGCCTTATATTTAATAGAGAAAGATAATACACTTTTGAACTACGCTTTCTTTGTCAGTGTCCCTTAGTTTAAGCAAACTTGCGGGAAAATTTGCCCAGCTAATGATTCGTTCACTTAACAAAATGCAACCCCATGTGTCGAGTCGACACAACTTAAGTTGTCCACTCCTTCAGTATGGAAACAGTATAATTTATGTAACAGCTGATAGGACGGCGAGGGTAAACGAAACATTAATAGCTTTTGAATGATTCAATCAAAAAACACGACTTACTGACTTCAACCTTTCACGGGGCTCGTTTTAAGTACGAGCACAAACACCCAATCTAGTCTTCTTTCTGCTAGTTACCAGAGTTAAAGGCTGATTAACGAGGTAATGAACGGACTGACATTTGGGTACACATAGGTTAATTGACGGGCTCAACTTACAGTTACAGGCCAACTTGTAGAAGGAATACACGAATTCCAAATACAAATTACATTTAAGTCAACCTTGCCTTGTAGCTTTCAAACTCAGTGATCATTGGTCACGCCTTTAACAGGCTAGACTCTCGCGTGGGGCGATCCCGCAAGTATTTGAAAGATTGTTTGTGATTAGCCTGGAAAACAATAGGGATTGTCACATAACAATGCCCCTATTCCCGAAAACAATGGAAGTGCAAATTAAAGGGGACCAGTGAAATAAGAGGTTTAGAACGGTGCAGGTCTACTGGCTCGCGTGAGGTGTTTTTGACGCGCTCGTGTTTCGCTCGCTCTACTATCCCTGAGGAAAAATGGGGACTACTCTTAGGGAATTTTTCTGTGCTCAATTAGTCCGCACATAAAAGTTATTGTAACGAGAAAGTCGGGATATAAAGTTTCCCTGAGATTTCGCCAGAGTACCAAATGGTCGGGTGCCCCCCTCTCTTCATCGTGAAATAAACGTAATATTCCCTGAAATTGCTCTTTTTCTCTGTTTATGGTCCACTCCATTGGTTTGGTTTTACAGCTGTACTTCGTCCGCCCTGACAGTCAGTGGCTAAGAGAGAGAGGGTGAAAGACGGCGATAGAAGGAAGAGGACAGACCGATAGAAGACAGGCTTAAGCGTAAGCTTGCTCTAATTTACGTAAAAAAGCGTACACATACATTTTGCCACGCCACAAGGAATTCGTGATTGCTTCAGAATCCTCTTCTGGTTATCCATCTAAACATGCTTTGGTTCTTTCTGATATTACTTATCAAAAACATGGAACATTGAGCTTGTGTTTGTTCAAAAACAACCGCCATTATTTCCCTCGACCGTTGTAAAAGCCGAGTGTGAAACTGGGCTCGAGTTACAAATAACAGTCCGTTCGGTGGGAGGGAGGGGGCATGACTTAAGATTCGGCACATGTGGAAATGCAACGTTTGAACCGGGCTATAAAGTCAGCGAAAAGGGGTGTGTCGTGCATCATTTTTGCTATCTTGAAAAACCAAAACGTTTATGAAAAATTAATTTTACAGAATGTATTATCTAAACACTGATTTGCATCATCAGTATGGAATTCCTGTCGCTGAGTCGCAGACGTTCCTCCGCGCGAAACGTCCCCAGCGGCGAAGATCGAGGAGAAACGGATGTTTTCACAAGCTACTTTTCTGGCGTCTGTTGCTAAGGATGGCAAGGATAGACACGGATTAAAACTTTAAAAATTGAGCCAACTTTTTCAAGTTTTAATGCTTTGTCTGCAAATCGCACCCAAAACCTATATTGGTCTTTGCAAGAAGGCGTGTCATTGTAGTTATTTTTGTCAAAGGAGTAATAGTGTAATAGCAGACGGCAAACTCTTTTGTCCGCTTTATTCATCAGATGCGTTGTAATTGGGGTCGTATCATACTGTACTTTATGCTAGCTCCAGAATTTGAATATGAGTTATAAAGTCATCCCATTCCGCCTTCTAATCGATGGGTATCTCATTTTTGTTGCTTAGGTGACCTAAGAAATTTGTTGTCTTACAAGTCTGACTTTTTTTTTTTTCATCATCTGCGATCGGCGACAAATTTTTTGAGACTTTCGTCAGATAGGCAGCCAGTGGAGGTATATGTCGGGAGAGAAAACAATCTAGACCCCACCCTTCATAGAAAGTTGGGTTGTTTGACCATTGTTACTACGTTGTCTAGAGGGGTTGGGTGAGGAAAGGCTTTCTTTTTTTCCTTCTTAAAACACATAGTGTCGGTAAAACGTGAGAAATGTCGTTGAGTGCAAAGTCCCTGAACTAATTTTGTCCCGATTGTAGGCCTCTATGTGTAAGTTTTTTTGCTGTAAGAAAGTGTTGAACGATCGCGAACCGTACGCACATTGATTGTTCTCCCTTTTGAGTAAAACAGAGTGTGAAAGCTTCTGAAACATGAAAGAAACTTAAACATTGTTTCCTGCCTGTTTTTTTCTTTTTATATAGTCGTCACTATGTATTTAGATATACAACGTCTGATTTAATTTTTTTTGTTACAGACATGATCAATTCGCCAAATTTCAAGCATTTTTCGTGAAAGGAAAACAAAAGCTTTACTTGATGATGGGTTTCATCATTGGAAAAGCGGAGTGATTGATGGCAGGTTTTGTTCCCGAACTCTTTTAGTGGCGTCCGTCTCACTGAACGACATTACAACACAGGTATCTTATTGTAAGGCTTTTATTTATAAACAACAGCGTTAACATTGTGAAAGTAACTGATTCTATCCAATGCTAGCCTGCGAAGATACCGCCCCTTTTTATTGGTCCCCGTCTGCGGGAAGTTACGCGAGAGAAACGCCTGCCGCTTACTCACGAAACGTTCCCTTTTCGTTTTCGGCGACAAATTCTCACAGTTCGACACTCCTAGCCCTTTAAATTTAGTCGGCTTAATATGCCTACAATGCAACCTACGCCTTGGGCAGACACGAATTAGTTACAAAACTCCATCACATATAAACCGTGAGCACCAAAATTTGTTAACCTTATTTAGAACCTTATATAATTCTCAATAAATATATGAAGAACAAAAATAGGAAAAGAAACACAGGATCGGGCAGGTCGTCATTAGTCTGAAAAAAAAAATTAAAAATAAACTTAGTTAGAACCTATAACCGAAGTGAGTTAGGAAAATACGAATAACGTGATAGCAAGATGTTTTGATATTTAGTGGCTAGTATTAGCCGAACGTCAAGATGCGTCTTCTTTGACTAAAGAAATTGCCATCCTCAAGGCAAGACTTTCGTCTTGTTGTTTTACCATCGTTCCTTTAGACACTTCATTATTAAAGATTGAAATTAGAGATTTTCGTCTACCTGTGGCTCAGCTCGTGCTGATGTTGCTGTTAAATTTGGCCTGAAAGAAATGTAAAACAGCGGGTGAGCAGAATTTGAATGATGTGCTTTTACGTGAAAGTCGGTTAAGAACGCTGTAACCTTCAAAAGACCTTATTGCGTGTAGGCTATTCGCCTTCTGTAATGGGGTAGGAATGGTGTGTTCTCTCGCAGTAATCACATCCCCAAACAATATTTTTTTCCTGATATGTTGGTCAGCGGTTACGTCACCTGCAGTTTCGGTCTCATAGTCCAACGCTCCTCCGTATAAATGTGTGATGATTCGAATAATGTAGGAGTAGGTACAGGTTATTGTGTGCTAAAAGCCGGTTAAGAATGCTCTAACTTTCATTTTCACTTTCAATAACTTTCGTTATTGCGTGTACGCTACTCGCCTTCTGTAATGGGGTAGGAATGTTTAACAAATACACTGGGGTATTACAATGTAATTTGCCTGTTACTAACAAACACACTGGGGCATTAATTTGCCTGTGTCTAGCAAATAAACTTTAAAGAAACATGTATCTACTCCTCACTAACAATTACATTTATGCAGTACGTAACCGATACAATGGTAACCGAGATAAAGGCATTTTAAAACTGAACGTTCTAGTGATAGTTTTTTTTTTATCCAAGCCGGAACAAAACCACCAGCCACGAAAAAAATACAAAAGCAAAGCAATATTTTAATATCCGGCGTGCTAGAAAAATTTGCTCGAAAACGTGTCAGGATTAACCCGGCTTTCAACACCTTCGTAAGGCTTGTCTTCTCTTAAGTGTGGTTCTTGTTTGAGCTCCTACTTACCCTTCGTACCAGAGGTTTTTCTCGCGCGAGGCGAGAATTTTCGGTGTCGGCCGAAGGCCGAAGCCACCAGCGGCAAAGCAGCGAGAAAAACCTCTGGCACGGAGCGAGCTTTTCGCACGGGTCACTGTAGCTTGACAGAAACTGGAAACCGCGCTAGAAAAGTCTGTGGCACCCAGGGTAGCTCCAACCATGATTTAGGTAAAAAATGTTTACCTAAGCAACAGGGATCCACATCCCTGAACCGGCCTCTGCATGTGATTACACAATTTGAGGAAATTTGCATAATTCATAGAAAGTCGCCCAATTCAAGTAAAGTAAACAATGATTTCTACCATCAACTAGACTCGCCGAAAGGTGAATTCACTGGGCTGCTTCTGCTTATAGTTGACAGAAATATTGTATCTTATGAGAACTAGAAGTTTACTAAAACAGTCAGCCAACTGCCCATTGATCCCGATCTACGGGCCTCATTGATTACATTTGTACACTGAGCAATCCTAATTTGCGGTCTACAGTCGACATGAAATTAAAACCATTTTCATGTTAAACGTATGATTTTTTCCACAAGATAAAAGATATTCAGTTTTAAGATTTTTCTCTTGGTATTTTTCTCTAACTTGAAAGGATAAAATCCTTTGTATTTTGTGACCTATTGTGCTTTCATCAGCACGCACTTTAAACAATGTAAATAGATGAAACCATCGATAACATACTTATTACCATGATACTAATGTGAGTTAAAAATTCGCTCGAGTTCGCTGTTTTCCTTATCCGTGACTAACTTTTCTTCATGGTAGAAAATTATGCCGCTTTATAACTCCTCCGAAGTTTTAGTGCCAGCTAAATAATATCGAAACACTATTCACAGTCCTTGGTTGTTAAAAAGACTGAACGAAACGCACTATGTGCCCTTGTTTACTTCTGATCACATCTGCAAGCGAAATCTCTCTTTTCAAGCGATACGTCTCAATGCACAATCAGATTGACGCTTAAATTAATTAAAACCCTTTGGTTCATTCACATTAATACTGTTTTTGCCCCTCACATTTACAGTCGTCGTTCGTATTCAAAACACCTTTAGGAAAATAAAGGTCGAGTAAGTCGTGTATTATGTTTCGAGATAAATCGATTTTTGGCTTTTTTAAGTTCTCATTTTGTGGTCGCCTTGGTTTACGTCTCGATAAAATGGTACACATGGCAAGAAAAATCACGTGAGCTGTAAATTTTCAAAGGGTTTTTGAAACTCGCTAACGCTTACATCAAAATATTGTGCTTGCTGAACGTGCGAAAACACGAAATGGAGGAGAAGCATAACAAATGATAACTAAGATCACGTACAAATTTAATGATAAAAGCTTAGCAAGATACAGATACAAACAAAAGCAAAACGTCTGAAATCTCTGGGCTACACTTGTATGCTCTACTCAGTCACCAAACCTTGTCACTTATAGCTCCTATTTTCGTCAAGTAGTTGGTCTTTGTGATCGAAGCTCCCGGATCGGATGTCCTGGTGAAGCTTTAAACTTGTGTGCGAAATTCTCAAAGTTCATATTTTGTCCGTATCGTCTTTATCCTCATCCGAAATTGAGACCTCCAAAGTGGCATGTGTTGCATTGAATAGAAGAAAATATGAAAATGCAAAGCCAGTCTTCTTACATGGCAAAGTTGTCACCCGTGGACGTCCATTTCTGAACATCAGGATTCATCTGACATTCATCGGCTGAGTTGTTCGCTTCAGTACAACAGCTTACAATCAAGTCTTCAGCTATACTGTCATCAATTGGTATAATACTTTATGCTCATGTACTACATCGATCGTTAATTCTCTCTTTGAGAATCGCTTCGAACAACGCAAATAGCGTTCTTGATTCGCAACGATTCTGGGTCTCGGGGGGGTAGGGGGGGGGGGGGGGGGGGG
>CALNXI010001624.1:30061-58642 GCA_942486025.1 Porites evermanni | reverse complement strand
ATGGAATACTGGTGTACCGGTAATTGAGTTTACGTGGACGTCCGTATTTTTGTTGAAGAGGCTTATTAAACATGGCGCATTATTTTGATGTAATCGGTTGCGGAATCAAGCAAATGCATGCACAATTCTCTCTTCTCTTTGGACTCCACAATGCCATGGTCTCTTGAGTAAGTTGTCTTGATAAATAAAACTGAACACTGTTGAAGACAACCCAGAAAAGACACTGAGAAAAACTTGACGGCGACGCCTTTCAGTTATGTAAACGACGCCTCAGACGATTCAAACGAAGTCTGTCTCCATATAACTTACCTTTTTCTTAAGGCACTAGTTTTTGTCAGTCACGTTTTTCTCCTCGCTTTGCTGTCCCATGAGAATTTGCATTCATTGCCAACAGTGGTATCAAGCGTCTTTTCACCGGAATCGACTCCTCGAGGGACACAGCAGTCTCCTCTCCTGTACTCGGCTAATTTATTCATTTGTGCCTTTTTTTATCTGTTTATTTATTTCATTGTCATTGCTAATATTATTTTTTTCAAATCGATCGCTTGGAACCTTCTTTCACAGATTCCGTATTCCGTTTCCGTTTCCGTTTCCGTGATTCCGTTTCCGTTTCCGGATTCCGGATTCCGTGTTTTAGTGCTGCCGCTTAAAACCACTTGTAAGATCATCGTTTCTCGGTACCAGACCCTCGTGTCTTCCCTCCCCTGGGTGTACGTTTTTCTGCAGAGACGACCGAAAACCGAAATTATAACTGGGCTTGCCACACAGGCAAACATTTTCCTAAGATGAATGTTATTTAAGGGTGCTTTACCACTGAAAATGCCTTATGACATCTGATCGTTTGGCGGCCATCTTGATTATTTGAAAGATAAGCAGTTTGGTCAGTAGTTAATGCGTCATGTAATATTCTTCCAAGTGCCCTGAGCAGAAAACAGATGTTTAAGTTCAATGTGATCGCTTTTGTGCTGAGATAGATACTTGTGCTAAGTCTAATGCACTGACTTTTAGCTTCCATTTTTACCCGAATTTCTGAAAAAAATATCATTACAACATTCAAGCAGTTCCCAAGACATTATGGCAACTTCTTACCGAACTGCTGCTACATGTTGCAAAATGACGAAGAAAACATATTTTCATTTACCTGTGCAAACCTGTTAGTTTAGTTCTTTAGTTTATTTTGTCTCTCCAAACTATATACATATTAAGCCATGTTTTAGTTTTTTATCTTGTCACTTGATAATGATGTCATGGCGATATCAAAGCATTGTGGTAAGCTCCATGTATTGTGAAATTTTATTTGATTAGCAATAATATTGAAAGCAAAAATCTTAAGCAAAATTTGACAATACAGTCAAAGCTATAAAATTGAGTGTAGTTTGTCACTACATCCATCAAAGACACATGAGTTCCTAAAATTTATTACCTGTTTTCTTCCTGAGTCCCACTCGGAAGGTCTGTCTCTCTACACTTGAAAATTAATAAGATACACAGAATAAATACAAATGTACATGTTCTGATAATGAAGAAACCATCACTAAGTTAAAATGGTTACCTTATGTGATGATCAGACTATTGGAAGTTCAAATGCTGTAAGTGACTATATTGAACATATGAATTTTCATTCACTTATGAATAAAATAAGAAAATGAAATGAAATTGTTAATTTTATTAAAAGACCACAACATTGTTGAGATCCAGTAGTTAGTTTGGCTAAATCTTGGGAGAACAGAACCCCTCCTTTCAAAGTTTAGTTGTTTGTTGTTTCCTACAAATAGCTCAAACAGGGACAAAACATTGTTTAATTGAGGGGTTGGAAGAGGAAAAGCCTCATTTTTCCCTTTCAAAGAAGTTAGTGTGAAACATGAATAATTTCCTTGAGGGCAAAGTGCCTCAACTACTTTTGTGGACCTATACAGACATGGTCCACCTCTGTGGACCTAGTCCATGGACCTCTTTGTGGACCTGGTCCATTACTACCCCCATGGACCACCCCTAATTTTTGAAGATGTATTTTTATCAAAGTTTTAAACGAATTTTTAGGAACTTTAAATGGAGGATACTTTGTCAATTTATATTTTCAGAATTAAAGGCTCCTCTTTTTATACACTTGTTCAAATTTTTCCTGAATATACATGGGTTCGGTTTAGTCCAAGGGGTTTAGTCTGGAAGGAGAAACAATATATGAAGGGGATATGAGGAGAGGTATGGAGGAGGTATTCACTTATGCAGCTTTTTTTGGGTGTCATTGAGTTGCATGAAGATCGACACAAAAACGGATGCATAGGAGACTAGAGAGGATTGATGATTGAGTACCCTTCTCAGACTTTCCTTCCCTCATAGCCCTTGGAAGTGTTTATTGGTTGGCAAACGTATTGAATCCTGGCCACGAATCAAGCACAAAATAACAACACCCAACTCAACTCTTCAGAAATTAAGGGTGGTCCACAGGAGTAGTCCATGGACCGGGCCCACAAACGGGTCAATGGACTAAGGCCACAGGTGTACTCCATGGGTTTAGGGTCCATGTTTTGTGTACGTCCTAATTTTGTAGCTCTTAATTCAGTGATTATCTTTTTAACCTCAACTCAATTATGTATGTACTTGGCAGCATAAAGAGTGAAGGCAATTGTGTGTCATAGGACAAAAAAAAATTGTCATCTGAATGTAATTTTGATTTGTAACATATATATGTACATTAGTTTGAAACTGATATTACCTCCAGACAGCAGATGTCGTGCATCTCCAAGTATGGAGGAATTTGATTTCTATAACATAACAAAGCACCAAAGTATAAAATGTATTAGACAGGCTTAATGAAACTACCCCCACCACAGTGGGTTTATTGGTTCAAGACCCTCCCCTCTGGGAAATCCAATTTAGGCTTCTACTAAATTTGTCCATAAGATGCCCCTCCACTTTGGGTTTTGTATCATATGGAAATTTATAACTGCATAGCATATATTATGAGGGAATTGTACATGTGTGTCTTACCTTCCAGGCTGGTCTTGCTCTTGCTGAAATGAGATTGAAAAAAAAAAGAAGATAACATCAGAATTGCAGTTTTGTGCTCTATATATGATATGTAATGTGGTTCATAATATGTTATGAAGATAAGGACTCATCTTCCTCCTTGTTTTACATGTAGTTCCATCTGGCTGTTATATCATTGCAGAAAGCACAATTTTGAGGGGAGATACTATAGATAGAATATACCAGTATGCTATGTTTATAACTTCATAAAAGTAATCAGGGCTCAACCTTACCTTTTGTTACTAAGAGTATTAATACAACTGTAAAATATTAATTCTCTAGCCAAAGAGATCTTTCTAGACATGCACCAAAGTTTGGAACAACTTGGACATGAAAATGAGGGAAAGGTCTGGAACTTGAAAAATAAAAGTCAGGCTCACTTTTTCAAGTTGTGCCACTTTGACTCCGAAAAACACCTATGAAATCATACTCATGACTGTCCCTCCAAGAATTCAATTAAAATCTTCCACTGTAAATGTTGGGTGCCTCTCATGTTATTGAGAAAACCACAGTGTTCATAATTTTAACATACTCATGACCAAACGATACTACCCCAGGAAGGGGAGTCCAGTGCTTTTAACCTGTGAAACCCATTTTTGATTCTACTCACTTGTTCATTGTTGTTGTTGTCCATTTTTAAAGCCTGAAAATATAATTTAAAGCATTTTCCGTAAAATGGCGTTCTCCACATAGATATTAGAGACTTAACGACCCGACGACGCGATGGCAACGAGAACTTAAACAAAAAAAAAATACGTTTAGAAGGCAAAACAACAACTTTGCTCTGTATCACACTTTTTTGTTCATTTCTTTGCCTTTTTTGCACAACTACGACGTGAAATTACCTATTTTGACATTTCATGGAGGACGTAAACAAGCGACGACGAAATATTATTTCTCTCTCTGAACTTCGATAGGGATCCTAGGAATTCAACTCCAGAAGGGTACGCCTATTTTTGATAAAGTAAATGGGTAGGACCAATCTCGATAAAGACTGCAAGAAGGTAAATTAACTTTTAAGCGACGTTTCGCTACCATCGCGTGTTCGGATCGTAAAGTCCCTATTATGATAGCCAGCTGGAGGCTAAATTACTATTGAGATGGGAGCTCCCATGGAGCTTTCAGGAGAAGGGATTCTTAGGACTTTTCTAGGCCTTGTATTTTATAGAGAAAGGTAATACACTTTTGAACTACGCTTTCTTTGTCAGTGTCCCTTAGTTTAAGCAAACTTGCGGGAAAATTTGCCCAGCTAATGATTCGTTCACTTAACAAAATTCAACTCCATATGTCGAGTCGACACAACTTTAGTTGCCCACTCCTTCAGTATGGAAACATAGTATAATTTATGTAACAGCTGACAGAAAGGCGAGGGTAAACGAAACATTAACAGCTTTTGAATGATTCAATCAAAAAACACGACTTACTGACTTCAACCTTTCACAGGGCTCGTTTTTAGTACGAGCACCAAGAAATATACACCCAGTCTCGTCTTGTTTCTGCTAGTTACCAGAGTTAAAGGCTGATTAACGAGGTAATGAATGGACTGTCATTTGGGTACATATAGGTAAATTGACGGGCTCAACTTACAGTTACAGGCCAACTTGTAGAAGGAATATACGAATTCTAAATACAAATTACATTTAAGTCAACCTTACCTTGAAGCTTTGAAAGTTAGTGATCATGGGTCACACCTTTAACAGGCTAGACTCTCGCGTGGGGCGATCCCGCAGATCCCGCAGATCCCGCAACTATTTGTAAGATTGTTTGTGATTAGCTGGGAAAACAATAGGGATTGTCACATAACGATGCCCCTATCCCTAAAACAGTGGAAGTGCAAATTAAAGGGGACCACTGAAATAAGAGGTTTAGAACGGTGCAGGTATACTGACTCGCGTGGGGTAATTTTCACACGCGCTCGCGTTTCGCTCGCTCTACTATCCCTGAGGAAAAATAAGGACTACTTGTAGTCTATTAACAGGCTTGGGAATTTTTCTGTACTCAATTAGTCCGCACATCAAAGGTATTGTGACGAAAAAGTCGTTATGTAAAGTTTCCCTGAGATTTCGCCAGAGTACCAAATGGCCGGGTGCCCCCCTCTCTTCATCGTGAAATAAACGTAATATTCCCTGAAATTGCTCTTTTTCTCTGTTTATGGTCCACTCCGTTGGTTTGGTTTTACAGCTGTACTTGGTCCGCGCTGACAGTCAGTGGCTAAAAGAGAGAGGGGGAAAGACGGGGTTAGAAGGAAGAAGACAGACCGATCGAAGACAGGCTAGAGAAGCTTAGCTTAATTTTGCTCTAATTTACGTAAAAAGCGTACACATACATTTTTCCACGCCCCAGGAATTCGTGATTGCTTCAGAATCCTCCTCTGGTTATCCATTCAAAGCATGCTTTCGTTCTTTCTAATATAACTTATTAAAAACATGGAACATTAAGCTTGTGTTTGTTCAAAAATAACCGCCATTATTTCCCTCGACCGGGTGAAACTGGGCTCGAGTTACAAATAACTTAAGATTCGGCACATGTGGAAATGCAACGTTTGAACCGGGCTATAAAGTCAGCGAAAAGGGGTGTGTCGTGCATCATTTTTGCTCTCTTCAAAAACCAAAACGTTTATTCAAAATAATTTTACCGGATTTATTTTCTAAACATTGATTTGCGTCATCAGTATGGAATTTCTGTCGCTGAGTCGCAGACGTTCCTCCGCGCGAAACGTCCCCAGCGGCGAAGATCGAGGAGAAACGGATGTTTTCACAAGCTACTTTTCTGTCGTCTGTTTCTAAGGATGGCAAGGATAGACACGGATGAAAACTTTAAAAATTTAGCCAACTTTTTTAAATTTTAATGCTTTGCCTGCAAATCGCACCCAAAACCTATATTGGTCTTTGCAAGGAAGCGTGTCATTGTAGTTATTTTTGTGAAAGGAGTAATAGTGTAATATCAGACGGCAAACTCTTTTTTCCGCTTTATCCATCAGATTCGTTGTAATTGGGGTCGTATCATACTGTACTTTATGCTAGCTCCAGAATTTGAATATGAGTTATAAAGTCATCCCATTTAGCCTTCTATTCGATGGGTATCCCAAAGTTGGGTTGTTTGACCATTGTTACTACGTTATCTAGAGGGGTTGGGTGAGGAAAGGCTTTCTTTTTTTCCTTCTTAAAACACATAGTGTCGGTAAAACGTGAGAAATGTCGTTGAGTGCAAAGTCCCTGAACTAATTTTGTCCCCGATTGTAGGCCTCTATGTGTAAGTTTTTTTGCTGTAAGAAAGTGTTGAACGATCGCGAACCGTACGCACGTTGAATGTACTCCTTTTTTAGTAAAACAGAGTGTGAAAGCCTCGGAAACGTGAAAGAAACTCAAACATTGTTTCCTGCGTGTTTTTTTTTTTTAAGAAGATCGAATGAAAATCCTTCCTCTGTTAGCATAAAAAGGCCTAGAAAACTGATAAGAGACCGTTAAAATTAACTTAGTACTATATTATATAATTTTGTTTGTATATTTTATACTTTGTCTATAGGGTAGATATAAATGTAAGGCGCATTATTTCATATTCATATGTTAATTTGCGCCAAACAAGCCATATATTATTATTAATTTCTGTCAACATGCGTATTGTAATGCACCTATCAATGTAAACCCCGTGAGGGGGGAGTGCGGGCAAGGGGTGGGGATTTGACAAATTTTGAAATTTTTTGATCAAATTCCCCAGGGTGGGAAACGAAAGGTTGATCAAAAGTGTCAAAAAAGCCCCCAGCCCAGGGGAAAAAATCTAAACAAACAATACTATAACACTATATAAAACAAATTAAAAGAATGTTTCAAAAGTACGTTCTTACTACTTTTATTTATGGTTAACGTAAGCTCCGTTAAATTACTCGCTGTAATTAAGTATTTTCTCTTCTCCACTAGCATCTCCTATTTTGAACAACAAAATCACTCCAGGAAGATTGACTGTGCTATTATAATATTAATGAAACGTAAAATGTTTTATAACATTTGCTCAACATGTTGGAACAGGTCGGATCAGTGACCCGTAAAAAATCCTCTTACTTTCATGGTGGAATTCGAATTCAATTGAGTTTTACAATCAGATGGGAACTTGAAGATAAAACCTTTCTCAAAATAGACATTATTAACTTCATACCTTTCTCCAACAGCGTGACTTTCAGAAAGCCTTGAGGGACGGACTTGGTAACCGCTTCTGAATTGATGCCAGGCTTCTGTCGGTCAAAGTCAAATGTCCCGACCCCGGGGTCGCTTCGCACGATCAAAAGCCCGACAGGGGGATAGTCTCAGGCATCAAATCCCCGCCCCTTACCCGCACTCCCCCCTCACGGGATTTACATTGATAGGTGCATAATTCACCAATCACCATTTTCACACAGACCACAATACTCCTTGCTTAACCGCCTCACCCCCACTCACGCCAAAAAAAATTGCACAATCATTGTTTTCAATTTCTCCGGGGTATTAAAGCCGTCCTAATGATAGATCGAAGACAATGGTTATGCAAAATGTTGGGGGGAGGGGGGGTAAACAAGGTGCATTATTGTCTACGCGAAAATGGTGAATAACATGGCGTGCTCAAGTCATTGTTTTGTTGTACATGCAGTCAACTCTCAACGGACACAACTATAAAATGGAGACCTCCCTAAAACGGACATCTGGAGTGTGTCACGACGGGTTTGCACTTATAATTCTGCAACTGAAGCACTCTCGTTTAAACGAAAACCTCGCTAAAACGGACTACGGATGCTTTTAAGCGGTTAACGGATCCATTGAAAGTGCGTGTTAAAAACGCTTCAGAGCTAAACTAACGTTGCCCCAGAAGTCCGTTTTCCAAATATCTACATTAACAATCAACTCTACTAACAAACATCCTGTAAGATGAACGTTTCCCTCTAACGGACACCCACCATTAATTGACAAAAGTGCAAAATTAAAAACTGAGTTCACGGTTTTTGAATTTTGGAAGGTCCCTCTGGCATCTTGGGCGTATCATTTTACACACTATACATGCTTTTTGGTTCACTACCCTAGAGGTACTGGTTTTAAGGTCCCTCGACTATCAATAAGGCAGGCACCTCTCTACACTTCGTACCTACTTAGCTAATCCAGGAATGTGGTCTCTATATTAATTATATACTCGTCACTACGTATTTAGATATATAACGTCAGATTTAATTATTTTTTGTTGCAGACATGATCTATTTGCCAAAGCTCAAGCATTTTTCGTGGAAGGAAAACAAAAGCTGTACTTGATAATGGGTTTCATCAGTGGAAAAGCGGAGTGAATGATGGCAGGGTTTTCTCCAGAACTCTTTTAGTGGCGTCCGTCTCGCTGAACGACATCACAACACAGGTATCTTATTCTAAGGCTTTTATTTATAAACAACAGCGTTTACAGTGTGAAAATAACTGATTCTATCCAATGCTAGCCTGCGAAGGTACCGCCCCTTTTTATCGGTCCCCGTCAGCGGGAAGTTACGCGAGAGAAACGCCTGCCGCTTCTCTCGCGAAACGTTCCCTTTCCGTTTTCGGCGACAAATTCCCACAGTTCGACACTCCTAGCCCTTTAAATTTAGTCGGCTTAATATGCCTACAATGCAACCTACGCCTTGGGCAGACACGAATTAGTTACAAAACTCCATCACATATAAACCGTGAGCACAAAAATTTGTTAACCTTAGTTAGAACCTTATATAATTCTCAATAAATATATGAAGAACAAAAATAGGAAAAGAAACACGGGATCGGGCAGGTCGTCATTAGTCTGGAAAAAAAAATTAAAAATAAACTTAGTTAGAACCTATAACTGAAGTGAGTTAGGAAAATACGAATAACGTGATAGAAAGATGTTTTGATATTTAGTGGCTAGTATTAGCCTAATGTCAAGATGCGTTAACTTGTTTGGCTAAAAAGATTGCCATCCTCAAGGCAAGACTTTCGTCTTGTTGTTTTACCATCGTTGCTTTAGTTACTTCATTATTAAAGAGTGAAATTAGAGATTTTCTTTTACCTGTGGCTGAGCTCGAGCCGATGTTGCTGTTAAATTTGGCCTGAAAGAAATGTAAAACAGCAGGTGAGCAGAATTTGAATGATGTGCTTTTATGTGAAAGCCGGTTAAGAATGCTATAACTTTCATAAGACCTTATTGCGTGTAAGCTGCGCGCCTTCTGTAATGGGTTAGGAATGGTGTGTTCTCTCGCAGTAATCACATCCTCAAGCAATATTTATTTTTTTTGATATGTTGGTCAGCGGTTACCTCACCTGCAGTTCCGGACTCTTAGTCGAACGCTCCTCCGTATAAATGTGCGATGATTCGAATAATGTAGGAGTAGGTACAGGTTATCATGTACTTTGGTGGTGCTTTGTTTGTAGTATAGGCTTTAGAGGCTCGAATGTTAGAATTTTCGGCAACTTTTTGGGTGTCTTACCTAACTGGGTTTACCTGATCTATAGCTTGGTTTTGGTTGGATCCTAGAAAGAGAGAGAAAAATCAGCGTTATGTAACTCGGAGATAAACGCGGCTGAAATCAAGGATTAAAAAGGGAAAACAAAATTTTATTCGGCAAGTGAAATGTGAGAGGAGTAACACCTTGATAATGTGCACTAGTACTATTATCTCATCGGAATAGGAGGAGGAAGCAAGAAATTAAATGATATTGTTATTCATTCAAAATATTTCCCCAGTTTTGATTGGCTAAAAGCACACGTATAATTCACGATAACCAGTTACTGATTACCAAATTTGGAAGAATTTTGAGTTTAACGAGGAAATGACGTCAAAAATGCAGCCTTCTACAGGTTAATGCACCGTTAACCGAGAAGACCTGGGGATGAGATTGAGTTGTTTTCGTTGTAAAAACTAAAATGGCCGACACTTCACTCGTTTCAAGAGTAAGAAATACAGATGGAACTAAGCGAAATAATGGCTAAAAACATAGCAAAAACAGCAAGAAGACAACTCGGAGGGCGACATCTGCTATTTGGAGAATATTTGCGGAGCTGGACAAACCTAAACGTACACTATCGAAGATAAACTTAACATCGATGCAGGTAAGCTTGTTTTAGCTATGTTTTTAAACTAGGAATTATTTTGAATGAATTATTTAACAACTATTGAATTCGGCTTTCGTATCATATGAAGAATTATGGAGATCTCGGAGGGTGTTATCCGCCTCGGCCTACGGCCTCGACGGATAACACCCTCCTCGATCTCCATAATTCTTCATAAGATACTCAGCCTCATTCATTTATTGTTAAATAAAGTCCTCGTCAAATGCCAAAGATAGTCACTCAATCGGCCTTTCCCCAATTTGGATGGTCACTCAAGCAGTCAGTCAGCAGTCCTTGGTCAACAGGTCGCTTGCATTGGCCGTCATGCAGCACACGAGAATTTGAATTTACCGCGCTTGGTTGCCCTCCGAAATCTTTTCGAAATATGGTGATGTTGTAGATAGTGAATAGTGGTAATAGATTTCTAAAGGGGTAACGGCATCAAGCAATCTCATTTCTGGAAGCACGCCTGTTAACTGATGTAAAAGAAAGGAAGAAAAAAAGCAAAGCGAATTAGGAACATATGCTTCATGTGCTCACATCAAAAAGAAACCGCAAGCTAGAAAAGTTGATATGTGTGACAATTTTTCTCAATGTTACCACCTTTCGGGACGATTTTGGAGGGCAAGTAAGCACAGTAAATTCTCGCGTGCTGCATGGGCATTTGATGTTGTGCTAAACTCGAGACTACAGGAAATCCTAAGGCAAAGAATTATCCAAATCTATGACATCGCTTCAATATTTAGTCAATTTTGCGCCCACGTTAGACAATTTTAAAAGTTTTCAATGGACACGAAATTCGGGGATTCTATAGTACACTGATCAATTGCAATACTGAAAATTTTCAAAGGAAATTTATTGACGAATTTTGGTTTAATCGCTGTTTTCGTAAAAGTAGCCTTAGAAATTACAAAAAGCGCTCATCATTGTGTTTTACCCGGATTCACATGTTTTCATGTTTTTCGAAATCACGCAAGTCTACTTACTTTCAGCGGTTTGAAGAGTGTTAAAGGGTTATTTCCAAATCGAATGAGTGATAAGAACTTTTGGGAAAGATCCAGGAGTTACCAAATTTGTGTGCATTGAGTCCAGTGTTCAGTTCATGCATAATTTTTACCCTTTTTGCAAAAATTCCAAGATATCTCGAAATTCTGCTTCTTATAGATTTTTGTGAAACTTTGCACAGCAGAAGACAAGCACCCGAAGTATTAGACTGCAAAACAGTTGGTGTTTTCCTCAACATCGGTTTAGCGTAGCGTTAGACGAAGAGTAGTCTCCCATTTTTCCTCAGGGATAGTAGAGCGAGCGAAACATGAGCGCGCTTGAAAATCACCCCACGCGAGAAAAGGCGACACGCGGGGGGAGAGAGAAAAATGACTCTCCCCGCCGCGTGTCGCCTTTTCTCGCATGGGGTGATTTTCACGCGCGCTCGCGTTTCGCTCGCTCTACTATCCCTGAGGAAAAATGGGGGACTACTCGTAGTCTAGCGTAGCGTAGGAATATCGTTAGAGCCTAGCCTCGCTCCAGGCCTTTTGTTTGACTGTTCGCGCGTAGTTTATACGCAAAAATACGGACTGTTTTGCAGTCTACCAAAGTATATGTAGCATAGAGCATTTCCACAGAAAATGCTGATAAGGGCTGAAATTCAATTTAGAGCAAAAACTATTGTGACGTCATTGTCACGTGATATTTATTCCGATTGCCCAAAAATAATATCATAATAAAGTTTTGTCTATGTATGTATTAGTGGTTTTACTATAAAAATCAATTTGTTTAAGTATACGAGATTCAAAGATGGAAGGTGTGCCTACAAAAATACTAGGTCGAGCCACCTTAATTGATGACCATCTAACTGTGATTGGGTCATGAATTTCATTTTTAGCTAAGCTTTGCTGCCATTGCAATATTTTAAATGGGATTAACCCATTTGCTCCTGGAAATTTTGCTGAAAAATGCCCTTTAAAGCTAGTCAAGCCGTTGTATCTGGTCAAAACTACCCAAATCGCTTTTCTTAAGTGATGCACTTGGTGGCCCTCTTTCCCTCATGCTAAAGATCTTTTTCCGAAGTTTGGGCATGCGCTGAAAGCAAAAATGTCAGCACTGTCCCCTCGACTTTTACTTTTCGCTTTCTCTCTTCTTCTCTTCTCTCCATTTCTTGCCCCGTTTTTTTCTTTTGCTGGGCATTTAGTAGGCTTCATTTCACTGGAAAAGATTCGGGGATCGTAGGATAGGAAATTGAAGTGCAGGAGGGTAGTGGAACAAGATTCTCATTAGAACTTTTTGGGTCAACTTTACATGGCTTTTTACGTTTTTCTCCGACCTGATTGACTGAATCGTGCTCATTCTGGCATGGTTTGAAAGATCTCTTTCTCCTGCTTAAGTTAGATGTCAAAGTAATCTATGACCGTTATACATGTGACTGATGGCGTCACGAGCGCTAAAACAACCTCGTTCCCAGGGTTATCTCCTACCCGTCCCTACGGAGCGAGAGGCGGGAAGGAGAGAATCTGGGAACGAGGTTGTTTCTAAAAGGGACGTGTATCCCCACGGGCGGTTACTTGCGGTTCAGGGGCGAATGGGTTAAGCCAAAGCCACATCTGCTTCCCGTGCAAATTCAGTTTATCTAAATAAGAGTTCAATTTAAGGTTAACCTTTTTTTCTTTTTAGTTCACATATCTCGAACTATTGTGCGAGCTCGCGACAGGATTCCAGTAGTTTCCACCAGACAGTTCGCAGCCATTGTAACTGCAGCAGTTCACAACGTCAGAACTGATAGATTCTCCTGTCAACTGCGCCCCGCTGCAAGAACCTTCCAAGCCCTGCGTATACCGGGGTACTCGTAAACGACGAGTTGAACGGACTTCAGTGCGCCTTAAAAACAGCTCATCAACTTCCTTGACCTGGTGGGCGTGTTGTTGTGCTTTCCTTTCATGCGCTAGAAGACTCGATTGTTAGACACTTCTTCAAAGAAACGCATTCCGTTGGTCTTGCGTTCGAGAACACATGTCATGGGTAAAGCCAAGACGATCACATGGCCACCCCTCTGTAAAAAGGTCATTTACCCCTCGCATGAAGAGGTTTACCTTAATCCCCCCGCTCACGTTCAGCCAAGCTATGGGCGGCTGCAAAAGGGGGCAATTTGGTTCTGGATTTAAATGAACTTACGAACTTGTTGGACAACA
The DNA here is from genome assembly GCA_942486025.1 of Porites evermanni. Classification (NCBI taxonomy): domain Eukaryota; kingdom Metazoa; phylum Cnidaria; class Anthozoa; order Scleractinia; family Poritidae; genus Porites; species Porites evermanni. The sequence goes on along the minus strand of CALNXI010001624.1, from coordinate 45,363 downwards.
ACGATGGAGAAACCTTCCATAACGGCACATCACCGCTTTGAAAACGTTTGATATCACCGTCACTTCAGTTCCATTCAGTTAACGGAATATTTCTAAAGATTATACAGAAAGCAATTTTGCTCTTCGCAAATTTTATTTTTGACGACGATCAAATCAAATGGAGAATTTATAAATTTCTGGTTCTCATAAGATGTGGAAAGTTACTTTTACGGGAATGTGGAGTATAAATTCCAAATTGAGATAGATTTATTTTATTTAAGTTTTTATTAATTGTACAAACAGATTTGTTTGGCGTCTGCTTTGTCGTGTTTTATTTTCCCATCTCTTTCCCATTAACGTATTGCTTACTCTCTATCAGTTTCCTGTAATAGCACTTCTCAGATTACATTTGTTTATATCTGATAAACGAAGTTCTCATACCGGATTCTGGATTCCAGGTGCTAGATTCCAGTCTTAGTCAGTGGAACTTGGATTCTGGATTCCAATCTTTAGTAGGATTCCAGATTCCACAAGCAAAATTTGCCGCATTCTGGAATCCGGATTTCCTTATATGGCGCGTGCGGAAAGAGGTCACCATGAAGTCATTGTTTTTGGTTTTACGCAAGAGACTTCCGTTTTTGCGCGATAGTAGAACAAGACATTTTAGCCAGGATTGAACCAAGGGAGCCGCAAAATAGCAATTAGAAACCTCTCTCTTTACAAATCAACGTCCTCTATTCTTGGTTTTCACATGACGTCACCAAAATTCAAACTAAGAAACTATCGCTTCTTCTGAGTTTCTACTTTCATGAGATATTAGAGCACCTTAAAACCTTTATACAAACAAAATTTCGGATCAAAAGGGTTCTTTGTTTTGCGATACAGGGCGCTTGAATTTCCAGGATTTTGCGTGACGCGCATTTAGCTGGCGGCCGGGAAAGCTCTTATGTGGGTTAAAAACATTACGGATTTTTGGAGATTTTGCTATCTAAACACTCCTTGTCTTAGAATAAATATTGCTTTAATCTTTATGAGTTCCTCAAGCGAAGAACTCACGCAAAAGTATGAACACTCAAAAACAAATGTTTCTGTTGGTTTCCGGCGGCCATATTTTTGCCCCTGAAAGGGACACAAACATGGCGTCTCCATACAAAGCTTTATAAATTTGGGTAAAACGTTTTTCCGAATATCTCACATATGAACTATTGCATAGACCTGATTATAGGCAAGGCGTTTTGTATATTTATCTTCTATCATTTCCCAGATTCTAGACTTTCTGTATTAAAAGGTTTCCATTTTTATTTCTGGTTTCTCACGTGAGTGAAAACCGAGAATATGTTATCACCCCTGTAAAGGGTCCTTCTCTTATTTAGCCATCCTTGTAAGGTACGTAGTTCGGATCTATGGGACAGCATCTGTAAATAGCGTTTACTGTGACCCATAAGATCAAACTTTCTTTCTGGAAAGGCAAATTTTCACTTTCTTTGCAGCGATTTGAAACTCGCAAGAAAAGTTAAATTACGTATACGAAACATGTCGGATAGCTTCACCACTGCTCAAGGGGTAAAAACAAAATAACATCCCTCTTCTGAAACCGTCTTGTAGGACAGCGAGAAACGCAATGATTTGTTGCCCCCCTCTCTTAATAGAGAGGGGGGCTTATTAACTTTCCTCCTCTGAAAAGGGGGGGCTTAATAGAGGATTTACGTGTACACTGGACAAAGCGTTATCCCTTAACTTTTTTTGAACAACTGGACCCTCTAACCCTCTGCCTTTTAAACTGTTCCAGGCTCTCAAATAGTGGGGATGACGCGTAAGTGAAACGCGCATTCTTAATTTCGCGGACCTGACCTGGAACAGGCTATCTGCTTTGAACATGCGTGTCAGAAGAGTTTTCATTTGTTTAGTTCGTCTGTCTGCGAGGCTCATTCAGCATGTGTGGTCGAGGTCACGGAGAATCTATAGTAAGCATATCTGACACGCCAATCAGATCCATGTATTATTATTCAAGTTTGGAAGCAAAAGTGAGAACTAATTTCAGTGTTGAACAAACGAACTTCGCTTAGGAAATTGCTTATTTTCCTTTCCACAGCTGAAGACACCTACTAAATAAAGTGATTATTTCCATTTAACGAACTTGCTTTTGTGTTTCTGAAGTAATCTCAGCGGCGGATCCAGGGGGAGGGTGCAGGGGGTGCGCACCCCCCCCCCCCTGAGATGACCTGCGGCCGCTTTCTAATTAACACTGTGCAGTCGCTTGACAGACATACAAAATCTGCTCTATCGTTTGATATGTATTCTCAGCAGTTCACATTATGTTATTTCCTAGTCAAAAGCCCTCTTCTTCGTATTCGCTTTTAAAATTTTTCACGTCATCGGTCAGTTAGTGGTGCACCCCCTCCTAAGAAAAATCCTGGATCCGCCCCTGAATCTTGAGGAGGTGTTATAAAACGGTGATTGAAAACTCAATTGCAAAACGCTAAGGGTCAAGTCGCACTAGAGGACAAAACTGTTTATTTATGTCAAAAATCTGTCATCACAATGAAAAACCAAGTGCGACCGGTTTGTTCACCAAAGGACAAAATTTGGTCGCGGGCGGACAAACTTCAAAGATGCCGTCGACTACCTCTGGAGCAGGCCAAATTGAGACAAATTTTGGAAAACAATAGCGAGGGTGTTTTAATTCGGAAATGATTTGACAGGTGATATGTAGCAGAGTCTCTATGCTATAGACTTCGCGGCAAAATTGGTCACGTTCTCATTTCGCAACAACATGAATCCAGGCACGGGCAACCAATACTTTCCGTATGAAATGGGGCAACAATATCCTCAATATCCACCAGGATGGATATATCCGTTGCCTAGCACTTACAATTTTAATGATCGAGGAACTGCAAGCCCATCTCCTTCAACCGCAAGTTCTGGCTCGTTGTCAGAATCCTTTCCGTTCGTCGAAGACGGCTCAATGCCGGAATCATCCCAAACTTCTTCGCGCCGTACATCTTCCGAGAACAAGAAGGCCCAGGAACGATGGACTAAAGATGAGGAAAAACTGTTAGTCCAACTATGGGCTGAAAAACACGATCAGTTGGAAAGCAGAGAGTGCAGGAAAACGTGGGCCTGGATCGCTGAGAAGATTTCGAAAGCGCTACAGTCCAACAAGACGGCCGACAAATGTATTCGGAAAATGAAGTACATCATAGAAAGATACAAGAATGCAAAAGATTGGAACAAAAACCAAACAGGAGGAAACCTTAGGAAATCCGTCTACTACGATGAGGTCGATAAGATCCTTGGATGCCGCGACCTAGTAACCTTCAATAATGTAGCCGAAGCGGGGATCAGCGGCGAAAGTGCCCCCCAAGTTGTAGCTGAATCAAGTGATACTACTGGCGAGAACAGTACTTCATCTAGCCCCAATGTGCTACAAACTCCAGCTGAAAAGAGAAGAGCGTCAAAGAAAGGGAAACGAGCTTCGAAACGCAAAGCTCCTGATAATGACAGCGACGAAGAGTTCAAGATGGCTCTAAAGGATATGAGGCAGCAGGGGGAGAAAGTTACAGCATTTATGGATTCTTTGCAACAATCACAGACGCAGCAGCTAGCCATGATGAACCAATTTATGGGCTCCATTGTGAAAATCCTTGGCCAACAGAATGAGAAAGACAACTGAACTTTAATTCAAGACTGTTTTGGACTATTGGGAGACAATCATTATCGACCATTATCAAAAGACATGTTATTGTTTATGTTGCGAATCGATCAAACGAAATTATGGAAACAAATGAATGTACTGCTTGAACTGATTTCTTGTTGTAAATGCAAAAATTATCTTTATCACACACTTCTCTTTAAAAATCTGAACAATAAATGTCTGTAAAATTGCAGGAAAATTCAATACGGTGATGGAAATCGTTTCTTATGATTCAACAATCGCATGTTGAGCACAAATTACAATGCAATATTTTTATAGTATTTTCTCGTTGATTTTCTTCTATTTTCTTTGTGAAATATCAAATACAGTATAAGTTTAAGTTCGAAGGATTAAATAATTAAAAAAAGGGATTTGAAGAATCATAGACTGTTTTTTAGCAACTCTCTTATATCTTCCCCGTCCTGCATTAAGTCATTGTTCTGTTCGTTTCCGCGGTCATCATCGTCATCGTAAAAATCATCCTCCCATTCGTCCCCAATTTTAATGCAAAAGTTATGCAGCACTGCACAAGCAATGGCAATCTTCACAGAAAAAGTTATTCTGCTATCCAACCGCTTTTGTAGAATTCGCCAACGACTTTTGAGGCAGCCAAAAGCGCACTCGATGGTTACTCGTGCAGACGACAGTTCCTTGTTAAATGTTATCTCGCCAGGGTCACGCGTCGCTTCAGGATAAGGCTTCATAAGCCAGGGGGAAATAGGGTATGCGCTGTCTCCTACCAGGTAAGGCTGAATATCTGTGATGCCGATTCTTTCAACGGGTTCCTTGAGTATATCTCCGTTGCTTGCTCTTAGATAAAGCGAGCTGTTTCGATATACCCTAGCGTCGTGGATACTTCCCGGATAACCCGCTGCAAAGTCAAGAAATAATCCCTTACCGTCAGCAACGGCCTGAATAATGAAATCATGTTGCTGATTTCGACTAAAATAATCAACAGCACTGTCTCTAGGAGCAACTATTTTGATATGAGTGCCATCTATGGCCCCAACAATGTTTGGAAGTCGTGATTTGTCCGTAAATGTCTCTATACACCTCATTGTCTCGGCCACTGTTGTTGGGAATTCGATGTACTCATTCCTTAAGTCATAAAGAGCCTCAACCACGTCTTGACAAGCCTCTATTGCTGTAGTTCTGCCGACGTTTAGCGCAGGTCCTATTGTTTCGTATGAATTTCCGTGTGCAAGGCGAAGCAAACCACAAGCAAGGACCTTTTCAGGAGTGAGGCAATTTCGCAGAACTGTATTCTGTCTCGTCAGCCGGTTACGAATTACGTTGAGCAACAAATCAAAGCTTTCTCTGTTCATTCGTAAGAGCCTTCGAAAGTAGTCCCCAGGTATTGTTCGATCAGTATAATGGATCTCGAACCACGATTCGACTGGACGAGGAAGAGTCCAATAGTATGGTGCTCGTCTTCGATAACGATTTCGTTGTCGGCGAATACATCGTGTCACTAGAATGTTTTGTGCACGTAAATTCTGCATTAATAACAGACAACATATCATTAAATTGATATTGATATTTGCTTGCTGATGAAGAACCAGAAAATAGAAGAAAAATATTATTGCTAGAATTCTTCGTGGAAACATTTTGAGATCCCTCGTGTCGCGGTTTGTGGATTGAAACAGCGGGTAAAGGCTGCTTCGCGGGAAATTGCGTGACGCTCACAGCATGGTGTGATGTTTTGTTCACAGATTTTGTTCTCAAGTGCGACTGTAGCTTTCCGGACAAATTTTTTGTCACTGGCCGATTTCAAGTCAGATTTGTCCTGGACAAATCTGAAATTGTCCTCTAGTGCGACTTGGCCCTAACTCGATCGTCTCGTTTCTGAGAATTACCGTGCAATTTTTTTAAGTAAATGCTGAATACTAGGAAGCGAATAAATATTCATGATTACGAAGAGAAGCGCATGCAATAAAGCAGACTGAGCAAAAATGTACCCTAAAACAGTTTCAGCTTGTGAATGAGAAGAAATATTTCTAGAACTCCATGATCCACAAGCACTTGTTCCTTAATTTACGTCATAGTTCCTTAATCCACGCCACAGTTCTTTGTTTTCGTGAGGCTTCCGAGAGAAGGCTAAGTGCCGGCAAAGTTGAACATTTCGAGAAAATTCTAAAAAAATCACGTTGTGTTCAAATCGATTTTTTTTTCAGAGGTTCTCTCAGAAATGTGTACTTTCAATGAAAACTAGACGCATATTAACTGCGCGTGCCCGGGTTTCTGTATAAAAAAGTTCAACAAGCTTCACCTAAGAAATCACGTTCTTCAAAGACAACGTATATCGAACTAACAACAGCCATGCATAAGCATAAACATCTGCAAACGGTGTTTTCGCGACTATAATATATTTATAGATTGCGGTAATTGTATAGCGAAGAGGTCATAAAAACAAAGGAAGATAAAATCAGTGACATAAAACAAAGGGTAAGAATATAGTTAGACAAAAGCTAATTCTCCTTATTGAAGTACTCAATTCATTTTCTGTTTGTTCATCTGCAAGGCAACTTGGAGACATTTCAAGTATCTTGAACAAGACTCTTGCGTGAGTTGATCAGAAACAATCTGTTCAAATTCCTTTAGTAGCTCTCTACAACTTCGAAGGGGACTTCTTGATAAGATTCACTCGGAAGAGTGAACCTTAGTTAGTAAACTGGTCTCGTTAGGTCAGTCACTGATTGAACTGAACTGTTCGCTCGCCATATTTTACTGTAGGTCTAGAGATGAGCAGGGTGCGCATTTGGTGTAAAAGTTTCGCTCATAAGAAATAACAGTATTCATTCCTCCGATCACTGAATAGGCACCGAATGCAAATGGCTTTTCTCACCTCACACAAGTGACTGCTCTTGTGTGGTCTGCATCTCATTCCCAGAGTCCGCGTTGCTTTGTCCAGCGGAAGCGCAAAGTGATCGGATGGGTAATTCATATATGATTCCTATAGTGTACCGATATATAAATTCTTTTTGTGCAGTCTTTCTTCTAGTGTACCGAGGTACTTGGCTTGCTTCAGTGTCTTGGCCTACTTGAGTGTCTTGGATTACTTGACTACAGGAATCATTTATGAAGTATCTACCAAGGATCGCGGCTTCTGGGAACGACATTGAAAAATATGCTCATATTCTTATATCTTGCGCACGCGCTGAAGACGCCACAGGGCAATTTGTGCAAGAAGGAAAAACCAAGCGCATTTTAAAGCTCGGGTGTTCCCATGGAATCCGAGCAAAAAATCACGATTTTTCTTTAGGTTATGGGCAGTATAAATCTCTGTTGGGACAAATTTATCCACAATCCATAGCCAGTAGTTATTATGAAGGAGTGGAGAAGCCTTCTCCTTTCCCAGATTCTGATGTGCTTGGGAGAATGCACCTAGGTATCCAGTCACTCTTACTTCAGCTTTATTAAAAAAACATAATCACATCATAAATTAGGACTGGATAAAATTGTTCCTATATTTATAGATCAGATAATAGGCATTAAACCGGATGCATATGTTGAGACACCATATCTATATATTCAAAGAATTTTATCACCTCTAGAAAAAAATCTCGATTATGACAGCACTTGAAATGTGCTTCATGAAACGCTCCGATCCATGCTTTTAATGCTACAATGCAGTTTTTGAAGCTGTGTCTTCACAGAATCATTTCTATATCGAATCGGGCCTTGAGGCTGAAAACAACGGTTGTTAATGATAACATTGTTTGGCAACATGGTCCACTTGTCAAACAAAGAGCGGCCGCATTCGATATGGTTTTCGCACCTACACAGCAGCCATCCGTGAATGGATAATTTTGACATGGATTCCTCTTTCATTTCGCCTTAAAATATGGCATAAAAGAAGATCTAAGGAGTTAGAACACAAAGGGCCAAAATTAAGCTTACGTCAACTTTGGATCAAGGTTGGTTGATTGAGGCCCCGGGATTGAGGTGTCGTGTCAAGTTGAGATCACGCATGCGGGAAAGCTCATAAGGATTGTGTGTGAAAATATTTTCTTGGGCTAGACTGGCCCCGTTTATTGCGAGGATCATTGTTCTTCTTTAACAGTACACAGTATAAGGCCTTTGTAGGAGCTGAAAAGAACAGGTTGCAAGTTTGTTCTCGATCTTCATCTCCATAACCGAGAATGATTTGAGTACGACATAGATACTGAGCCTCTTCACATTTCAAATGGAGGCTGTAATACATCTCAGTTATTCTGTGATTCTGCTTTGTACAAAATCCATCATTGCGTTGTTTAGCAAAACCTTCACAGGAGTTTATTCGCCATTACCACCAGCTTTACTCCGTCGACTTCTCACACTTCACGTTGTAGAAACATGGCAGCCTTTAATAAGAGCAGCTCCTGATTGGAGCCACAGAAATTTAGGTTGCCACCTCCTCGAAGTTATTTTGCTAAGAGAAACAGCAAGGTAAATATGCAGTAATGCTTTTCAACGTGCATGTAGGAACTAGAAGTGCAACCTCCAACTGCTTTTTATCAGCCCATCTGTTTGATCATATGTGCGTGACTGATTCCTGAATTCTTGATGATTAGTTCCCTAGAATAGGTACGTGTATTCACATTGGGGAGATAAACACAATTATTGGCTGCAGCCGGGGAGAGGGATATCCAACCAAAACAACCTGCTTGTTATAATGCATTTAACATTCTATCACGCTACTACACACGTTAGTTCTTTTTCAGAACTTTTTATACTGTACATGTCGATAGTGTTCCCAGAATGGACTACTATTCAGTGCAAGGACCACAGTGTTGCGAACTGCCATCGACAAATACCAATGACTTTGATCTTAGCTCACCATCTCTCATTTATTTAATTGTCGAAACACCCAGTCTGCTTCCTTCCTTAGAAAAATACCAGGCATACGATGCATTTAAGTTGGAGCAGGCATTTGCCTGTTACGTGCTGATTTACTCTGTACATCCGGTGATTAACATAGTTATTTGTTTTAGAAAACTAGCAGTGGACGCAGTATATTACCGCCAAGATAATTTTCAGGGACTTAAATTGCCGAAGAAATACAGATTGTCTTGGTTTTGTCTTTTTTTCTTTCCAGATGTATTAGAAAATGACGGGAAACTTCAAACCATGGACTGTGGAAGACCCACAGGTACTGTCCATTCTAAGAAATTTAGCCCCCTGTTGAGTATTGAATATTTAAACCTTTTAGTATATTTAGACGATAATCTAGTGAGTGAAAATTAAAGTAAATTAATAACATCAGTGCTACAAGAATTTCATCAACACGCGACAGTCTTAGAAAAGGTGGTTTCTAAGGAGAAAGCTAGAAAGTTGCACTATTTTGTGGTCTGTAGTCAGTTGCCACAATCAGAGTACACCACTATTTTTGCCATTATGCAAGCGTAAGACTCGCAGTGTTTGGTTATCATTTACGTTGACATCGTGATTGTTAGGTAAAGAAAGCTAATCAAGCTAGGTATAAAGCAAATCACTCGTCAATATGTTCAGTATACGCAAAGTAGAAAGTTAACTGATTAGATATTGAACTGCACTCTAAAACTCGAAGTAAGTCGATTGAACATATTCACATTTCTGATTCTTCGAATATCCTTGGGCTGATCAAGCTCTGAAATCCACAAAGAAAACTGTCAGTGGCGAAGTCTCTGTCAACATGACCTTGCGTTCTTTTCCGTGATATATATGAGACAGAAGTATGTACTGCCATCTTAGTTTACTAGATATGAGTTACAACTAAATAAGCCGAGCCTATCTGCTCCCTACTGTGCTATAATCGTTCGCTCGAGGCAAACAGACGTTTTTTGCTTAAGTTTATATTGTTACGATGTCGATTTTGATTTGATGCTGTTATTGATTCGGCGGGTTTTATAAAATTATGAAGTCTATATTTCAGTTATTTTCTTGAGTTACTTTTTAAGTTCTTGCTCTGCTTGGGTACATGATCAGATCTCCACGATATGATGCCCACGAACGATTTCAACCTAATGTGCCTTTTGTTATAAGCAACATACATACATACATACATACATACATATATACATACAATCGTACTTTATTCGTCCCTAATGTATAATACAAACAGAAAATAATGAGTCTGGTGTACACCCAGTAACACATTTAAAAGCCATTTTTGCATGACGGTAGAAGAGCTCCTGTCTTACTGGTAGCTACTGCAAATCTTCAAGAATAGGAAAAAGCTGTTGCTCCAGACATTACAACAGTAATATAGCTTGCTGAAAACTAGAGCATTTATTGTAATGGTTAAGGCGTTCGTGTTGAAAGCGTGTTTAACTCAGCTGATCTGTCATAGCCGCGCCATGCAGCTGGACACTGTTAGACTGCTTGCAGTCTACCTTTTCTCTTAAAATCCGTCTAGTTCTTATCTTAGCCAGCACGATTGCAAACCAAAACGTTACGCCCTTGTTTATCGCAGCTCGCGGCTTCGCTGCTCGCGTACTTAGTGTTTTGCGTCAGTAACTCAGGGGAACCCAACGACGGTTTCGTCCTAAATACATTGAAAACACTTTTTAGGCAGGTTATCCAGAGTACTTTAAGATCTCTAGAAAAGCATTTTAAGCGGCGCTGTAAAATTCGTATCTGTTCGGTCATCTGAGGGGAATTTAAGTCTTTTCGAAATTACCAGGGCTTGAGTATTATTTTCCCGAAAAATTTTAGATGAAATTTGACGTATTACGAAAGTGATACATTTTCTAATTCCACTCTCTATCACATTTTTGAATCCGAAAATTTTGGGTTTCCTTTTTTTCTACGAAAAAAAGCCTAACTTGGGAAGTAAAATGCGAAAATTAAACTGCGGAAAATCGTAGGGAATTTATTAGATAATTAAGCTTCGAAAATTGTACATGAGTGGAACGGTCTAGAATTTTTAGCCGTCCTCAAGTAATAGAATATTCTAGGCAATATTTGCTTCTCCGAACAGATACAGATACAGTCGTTGGGTACCCCTGGTAACTTGGCAAAAAAAATAAGAGACTGCTCGCAGTCTAGGACACTGTTGAAGCAACGTGATCGTTATATGACAGGCTGGGATCCAAGATAACTCCTCAAGTCCTTAGCAGAGGCGACTGGTTTAATTTCCTTTCCCAGTACGTTTACACGTAGCCTGTGTACAGACGTCCCCCCTCCCTCAGAAAAAATCGGGAGGGAGGATGTCTGTACACAGGCTATCTCAGTGGAGTTCCACTTCTTGTTGCCGCGCTGCTTAGGTGTCAAGCGTCGGTTCGCTGTCAAAATAGGGAGTTAGCTGGTCATGAGCGACTCTCTCACGAATCTTAGAAAGCAAGGGCAACAATGAAATAGGTCTATAATTGTTAGGAATTTCCTGATCACTGTCTTTTAAAATTGGTGTCACTTCCGCAACTTTTCAAGCGAAGGGAAATTGGGCAGAGCGCAAAGTGGCGTTAATAATCGATGTAACTGAAGGCGAGATGGCAGGAAGGCAGTCTTTAATAACGCGGAGTGGGATTTTATCTTTTCCAGCGGACTTATTACGTGCCATGGATTTGACGATCTTTTCTACTTGGTTGATATTCACATTAGCATCAAAAAAGAATTTTTCAGATACGGGGTACTCCCGGTGGACAAACGAGCTAACGTGTGCTTCACAATGGAACTGCTCAGCCAGAGAGCTGATTTTCTGAATTGTGTTCTTACCGATGTTAACAAAGAAATTATTAAATTCGTTGGTCACGATGTTTTATGTCCTTTGAGGAGATTTTTTTGGTCTGCAACTGCGAATTGCTTTCCAGATGGTATTGGTGTTGTTTTTGTTATAGTTTAATTTGTTGTGCCAAAAATTCCTTTTCGGCCAAGCGAGTTTGCTGTTTTACCTCTTGGCAGAAGCTCTTGTAACCAAGCCAGTGGATCTTTGGTTTGTTTAAACTTACACTTCCAGTCATCTCTTGTTGCCATAAGATCGCAAATCTCCTCGGTAAGATAGGGATTCGGTCGTCCACGCAGACGAATAGTTTTTAAGGTGCGTGTTCATCCAGTGTTTCATGAAACAATTAGTCAAAGGCGTGAAGTTGATTATCGAAATCATCGAAGCCATCCAGAACTGACCAAGGTGCACAAATAATATCGTTCAAAAAACTCTCTAAAGAGCACAAAGTAATTTTTGAAGGTCCTGGTGATTACAAACGTAGCTGGGGTTCGCTGCTTTTTCAGCCTTAGTGTAACATAGTAAACATAAACAAGCTCGTGGTCACTTATTGATGGCGATAGGACTTAAGCCTCCATGACTTACTTCGTGCTTGAAACAAGAATTATATCTATTAGAGAGATCGTTGAATCCATTACGCGAGTTGGCTGAGTGATTATCTGGTTTAAATTGTGTGTAAGACAGAAGTTCATATAAGTGCTTTAGAATCAGGTAGGACAGTCTGCAACAGGGTGCAGTTCATATCCCCAAGAAATGGATTGGTTTATTCAGAAGGGATGCAGAAATTAAGTTAACACCTAGGTCGGTGTCGAGAGAAGTAATTTACGATCCCGGAGGCCGGTAGGTCGTGCAAATAAGAAACGATTTTAAATTCCACATTGGAACCTTTATCCACAGCTGATGGAGATCAGTGTCCGATATTCCAGAAATTTCGCTGAGAGCCTCAGCCTTGAAACTTTGCCGTATGTAAGCGCATACTCCTCCACCTCTCTTATTTTGGCGATCAATTCAATAAATATCATAGCCAGTATTTCGACTTCCAGGTTGGATACAGTATGGTCCAACCACGTCTCGGGGATTGTAAACACGTCGAAGTTGTAGGAGGTAACGGTGTCCTTTATCTGAATAAAGTGTTCTCTATTCTTAAGCGAGCGTACACTGAGGTGTGCGATTTGAATCTGGTACGTGTACCGAAGATAGCGGAGTAATTCTCCAGGCTATTCCACCGTGGGTAAAATTGTGACAGACTCCAATAGGAAGTAAAAAGCTCGACGCGAAAAGCAAACGAGATTAGATAGAACTTGAGACACGTAAGTAGATGACTAGTAACTGGCAGAATCGAGGGTTGCAGATGTGTAAACCGAACGTGGACAGTCAAACAACTTTATTCTAAACGAAAATAACGTCCGACATCGTGGAAATGCTGTACCGTTCTCATTAGTTTCGGGCTGACCATACGGCTTTCATCCTCCCCTGGAAAAATGTACCCGGCATTCAATCACTCGAAGAGTCGTTTCTTACTGGATAAAATAACATCACCTATAATAATGGAAAACGACAAAGACATTGCTACGTTTTTGCTCTCTTATACCTGAATCACCATTTTTGCGTCACTACTGCTGCACAATATTCCGGCTTTTCATACGCAGCCAGAAGTCGAAGCCCGCTAAATGACCTCACCGATCGTCGTCCCTAGCAGGCAACCAGCAACACTATTGTGTTATGGATTCCTGCTCATACTCTGTCGCTAAAGGGAGCCCACATAATTTGCTTGTATCACTCTCTATTTTAATGATGCTAAGACCTTCTGTTTCGATCATGTCTGATAAACGACATGGTATCACTCGGTATGGCTGTATGCCGGTAATCGGCTCCTGCTGCATGCGCATACCCAACGAAGAGGTGCAGCTACATTAGGAAAACACTGGAAGCCTTTATCCTGACAACTGGAAAAGAATGGAAAACTGGCCCTATGCAAGTACCTTGTTAGTTCTTCCACTCTCTTTTTTGGCGTCACGCTCAGTCTCGGTTCCATTTCAGTTCCCTGTTATGCTTAGTATCAGGTATACGGTTGGGGCTGCAAGGCGCCGGGCATATACTTTAATTTGTCGGCAAGAAATTGTTTTAATCAACAAGCAACTGGTTACCTGTGATATCTTGGGTACCACGGGGTTCCCTTTTGGGTACACTTCTTTTCCTGGTGTATGCAATTGACATGCCTATTTACATTCAGCATGGGTCTAGCATTGCCCTGTTCATAGACGGCAGCAAACTCTTCCGCCCTACTGACTGTAAATTCTCCCGTCTCACTGTTGGCGGACCTGGACTGTTTACATTACTGGAGCACTGATCATGGCATTAAGTTCAACACCGCCAAATGTAAAGTCTTACATATGACCAGGCAGGAAGAGATCTTGTCGACGACCCCAACACAGCTTGTAGCTCTCTGGCCACAACTTGGCGTCTGTTACTGAAGTCTTCGACCTTCATGGGGTGGCTGTGACTGATCAATTGTCTTGAGCCACTCACAAAGCGGAACTTAGACTTTCTCAAAGTCCTTCGCTTCTCATTTCCGGTTCCGGTAGTTGGCCCCAGCGCGAAGGTCTCGCTCTCTCTTGCCGCAGAAAACAAAAAATCTACCGCTCGCGCTTCGTGCTCGTGAAAGACTTTGAGCTCGACTTGTAGGCAAGTCTAAGAGGAACTGTGCGTTAAGGGAATTCTCGGTCTAGTCAAGCGCGTATGCGATCATAACATGACATAACATAACTTCACTTAAGTGTCGTTTTGTTTAGCTAATACAAGCCAGTTGGGGACTCCCGGTTAATTATATTAAACTGGGTATATGAAAATCTTTATTTTGTAAGTGATACTTGGATGACTTAAGGTGGCTCCCGTCGTAATACAGGCGCATTGAGCTATGACGAACTTTTCGTCATAACTTTTTCGTTTTTAACGCGATGGCTTCGAGACTTTGCAAAGAACAACAGATATCATTCGGCACTGGTAATGTGAAGTGTTCCGATTTTATTGCTGGTGATACTTTTTTTGCGAAATTAGCACTAAAAATGACTTTACTTTTAAAAGAAATCGAGTCCAGTAAAACATTTTGCTGATATTTTTTACTGTAATGTTTGGTATCGGTTTTATCGATATAATAAATATCCCAGAGAAATTTCAGAGAAATCGTTGGAACAGAAGTCCGTAACTAAAAGTCGCTCAAAATCCAGCTGTGAAATTGTTTTGTTATTTCAAAAATAAATTACTCTAAGGTAGAAAGAACCATCAAACGAGTGCGAATTTTCGGGGCAAGTAATTCCAGTGTTTGCTTATTCTTAAAACAAAAAAGCCGATAGGGATGAACACGCCATCCTCTTGTTTAATATAAAAGCCAAAATTCTACCCGTCCCCTTCTTATGTTACAAAGCGGTATGCGATTTAATATTCAGTATCAACAACAATACCGCACCGATTAAAGGGACTGTGTCACGATAGTGCGCATGTGTGAACTGTGACAGTAGCTGATTGTCTTTGAACCAATCGGAAGCGAGTAAGATGCACGCGAGGAAATTTAATCATTTCTCGAGAACTCCAAGTATCTATACCTACGCTACTCGCTCCTCAGCTTATCAACATTTTAGCGTTAAGAATTCCAGACTTATAGCGGGATGTTTTTAGAACATTTAATTTATGTACTAGGCTTTCTCGCGTGTTGTCGTCTAAACCTGGAATGGGATTCCTAATAACTTATAAAGGTTATCTAACAAGGCCGGGCCTCACAAAAAAACGTAAAATTGCACTATTTGACATGCTAAAAACTAATGCACCTATTAATGTAAAGCCGGCGGGGGGGAGGCAGGGCATGGGGTGGGGATTTGATCGTCTTTGTTGGCCCTGGGGTAGGGCATTTGACTGATCTTGTTCTCCCGGGGGGGGGGGGGGGGGGTTTGA
>CALNXI010001624.1:0-28951 GCA_942486025.1 Porites evermanni | reverse complement strand
GGCATTCTTTCGTTTAGTTCAAACATTTCCATAAGCTTAATCTTTATCTTAAACAGCAAAATTTCCCTTGTTTTCGAAACTGAAATGGTAAATTGAACTGCGAATGAAGAATCATTGCGGAGAGTCGGTAGGTTTTTCATTTATAGCCGCTTTATGGTTTCGGGGGCCGGTGATTTTGTTTACGCGAAGTTTTCTGAGATCAATGTTATAATTCGACCTTCTTGCTATTTTTACCGTCAAGTGTAATGATTCTGTTAGCTTTTCTTTCTTGTCTCCTTGTTTTTTTTTCTTCGTTAAGGACCAAGCTTCTTTTTAATTAAAGCAAATCATTGTGTTTTTGAACTAAGTGTTCCGTGTGTGTGTTTATTTCATTGCTTGATTGCGACAGAGTTTGATTATCAAGAATTTAATACAACCGGTTCAGAGTTGTACTGCATGCAGTTGATAGTTTGAACGTTAAATGCATGAATTACGATCGAAAAAAATAAAGCAGTTCTGTATCATGCAGACATTTCCAAACGATATTTCTCGGTTTGCCACTTGAAAATCGTGTTTTACTTTTTGCATGAATTAAACCAAAGGTCAAGGAGTAGTGACGTCACTGGACGGCATTAACGGCCGGTCGATTCAGACGTTACTGAGGGAGTAATAACGACTCGAAGTAATCGGATGAAATTCAGGCTAACCTCTATTGAACGGACACCTCTATTCAGGGGAAAGGAACCCTTTTTCTGGTACCGAATTAAACCCGGTTTTAACCTCCTTTCAGGGACACCTTAGTACTGGACTGATCACAACATCAACAACTAACAATTATTATTTTTACTCTCTACATTAAGACAATGAAAATATTAAAAATAAAATTAGTGTACTAGCTACCCGGAATAACCATAGGGGCTGGCGGAGCTAGGCAGCCAGTTGACATCAGCATTAAATAGAAATAAAGTACAGGTCAGCCGGATAAGTGAAGCACAAATAAAAAAAGAGAAAGAAGAGGAAAAACGCTATTTCTACGCTGTTAAAGAAGTCTGAAATGTTTAACTTTATATATGAATACAAAACATTAATATAAGAAGAGCACACAATAGCTATGACAACTAAAAGTCTTAAGACTTGGAAAGGTAACAGACTTAAACAAAATACTTATTTACATGTAATTTGGGAAGCAACACAACTGCCGATAAGAACTCGTGTAACTAATAATTTTTGACAAAATTACTTTTCACTGATTCCTTGGATTTTGAAACAGAGAAGGTTTTAACGAAATTTTCACTTTAAAGCTTTTTAAACTGGTTTGAGTGTCCAAGAGCTCAGCTTTAGACTCTTGTTCTCATTCTAAGTTGAAGTTGGGCAATTTTAGTAATGTTAAGAAGTCGTCGTCGTTGTCTAAGGAACGAAGGACTGTCATTTTGAGAGCAGACAGAAATCTCTTTGCACGATTGCTAGTTATCCGGGCCAAAGTCGGAAAGTGCCGGATTTGTGAGAGTTGTTAGTGCACGAGCTTGGCCCTCTCCCTGGTCACTGGTTTCATTTGACGGTCCTTGGTGAAAACCAATAAAGCTGCTCTTCCCAAACTTCTTGAGGACGGTGTTGACAGCCTCCAACATCTACCAGCTCAAACATCAGCAGTCATCATGGATGCAGTGGCAATACTACAGACGCTCAGCAAGATTCCAGATAGATTTTCTGACTTGGCAGAGATGGTGTTCAATAGAATCTTGTTGCAAGCTGGAGAGGCAACAAGGGTCGACTTCGTACGTGATCAGTATCCTGAAATCTCAATAAAAAACATAAAGAGAGAGAGAAGAGGTAGTAGTGGCCAACTAGCCGTCAACATCACTAGCCCACAACAGTTGTGCCCACGGCAATGGAAAAAATTTATGTCCACTGGTAGCAATAAAGAGGGTCTGCTGAACTTTCTCGTCCATGAATGGTCAACAAACCAAGCTTATGCTCAGAAGATTGGAAACCGTGTATTGTACGTCACTCACGAAAACAGATGTACCAAACTTAACGCCTTTGAGGTAGAATGACCGCAACAGATGCTGTGGATCTTCATAGCACTCAGGAAGAGGCAGATACGAGGATGTTTCTTCACGCCTTCCATGCTTCTGCAGATGGACATCACAGCATTGCAGTATTCTCGTCAGATACAGATGTCGAAGTACTGGCGAGCCACCATCAAACAGCCTCCCTGCCGAAATAATACTGATAAGTGGCACAAGGAGTAGATCGCCTTTGGTAAGCATTAGGCGACTCTGTGAAAAGCTTGGTCATAGAGTATGTCAGGTTCTTCCAAGTTTGCACGCTTCGAGAGGCTGCGATACTGCCAGCTCGTTTGTTGGAAAGGGCAAGAAAAAGGCGCTCAAATTAATCAAAGATGACCAGATCTCAAGGGAAACCGTCCAAATCCTTGGTGAGACCATTCCACTAGGTGAGCACGACATCATCAAGCTGGAGAAAGTAGTTTGCAAGTTGTATAATGAACACCAATGCGACCGTGTCGATGAGCTGCGTTATAAGAATGTTTTGTAAAGGTAAGAATGTGCGGTCACATCAGCTTCCCCCAACAAGAGCCTCTTTGGAAAACCACCTCAAGCGTGCAAACTATCAAGCATATATCTGGAAGTGTGCTCTAGACCCCCAATCTCCTGACATTGGACCGGAAAATCAAGGCTGGCAGCTGAGGGACGGTCAACTTGAGATTGTATGGACTGGCCTTGCGCCCGCTCCAGAAGCCGTTATGGAGATAGTTTGCTGTGGTTGCCAAGGCACTTGCTTAACAAGAGGTTGTTCTTGTGTCAGAAATGGGTTGCCTTGCACTGAAGCGTGTTCCTGTTCTGACCAATTCACCAACAGTGTAACAGGCCCGGAGGATGAGGATGATGACGAAGGTGACGAAGAACGAGAGGACAAGTAATACGCCTCAAAGAACAACGAGCAATTCAGCGATTTTACTGGCCTCTGATAATTAATATTGGTTGTCATGGCAACAGAAAAATAAGCTCGAGTTACAAAAGGATTGTTATAAAAAGACCACATGCTGGTAAAATACTAGTTGCAACCCTTTAAGAAAAAACTAGAGTCTCTACTACAAACCCGAGGAAAGTACTTTTGAGCTTCATAGATACATAACACTACAATTAGAGTCGAGCTAAGGGACAACTAGGCTTTCTTTGGTCTATATTTCGTCTTTGCGATATTAATAATCTAAGTCAAAACAAGTCATTATAGAGTTAACAGTATCCTGTTACTGCGCATGCACCAAACTTTGATTTTCGGACAAGATGTCGCGAAAATCAAAGTATGCGAGGAGAGTAAGAGAACCTTAAAACATCCGTTTGCATCGCGCTTCGCCGAGTTCAATACTACACTAAAACGTCTCAGGATTGCAGATCAATGATATATTGTTCTCGTTAAGTTTGGATTTGGGTGAAATCGGGATTTTTTGGCGGTACTTTTATTATCGTTGGCCGGAGGACCAAAAGATGGGAAGCGCTTTAATACCGATTGAAGGCTTATTTCTTCTGCCAGCTTCCATACAAGCGCAGATAATTGTGAAAGGAATGCGCAGAAATGAAACAGCAACAATAAAGACTGTAATAAAAGAAACCATTGGGACATTGATGTGACTGAGGAGATCTTCTGGAATTAAGCATGTTTTGCAACGACGCGTTCGTAAACTTTTACTCCCTAAGGCCGACAAATTCCAACAAACAGGCGCTACATGTTTGGACAATAATTTTTGACTAAACCTTTGACTAACCTTTGCGAGGTTCATAGCGTTGAGATTGCATTTTTATTTATATCTTTCAAACGTTTGAGGCTTTTTAAGAAAAAACAGATGACGCTGGCGCGTGCACCGTAATCGGGACACTGTCCCTTTTGAGGACATATCACCGTTGCCATGGCAACCTAACTGCGAGGACATTTGCATTTGCAAACGTTTAAGCTCATGTCTCTAGCAAATAACGTTAAAATGAGTCGTAAAAATGGACATTTTTTGGAAAACATCGTTTTAGGGCATTTTTGGCGCTCTGTTGGACGTTGCCCTGCCCACCACCCACTCCTAAAAAAAAAAAGAGTATGGATGCTTTGTAAAGGTAAACAGCTACCAATTTGGTTACAATGAAAACCACGCTATAGTCACGTAGTTTTTTTGACCACTATATATTGTTTTTTTTGATAGTTTGATTAAAAATAGCGACGAAAACAATGAGAAAACGGTGTTTCAGAAATGACCTAAGGATTTCCACAGTAACCGTTGCCATGGCAATCTGCAGTGTATATGCAAACATGAAATGTAATAAATATGAACTTGTTTAGAAGCAGTACAAGTTTTTACCCATATTTGATTGGCACTTACAAAGTTATTTGTTTTTTAATAATACAGAAGTTATAAGACAAAAAATGCTCCCCACCCTCCGCCCGTTAAAAACGCTCTCTTATCTCCTTAACGTGCAAGTTGCCAGCCGGGCAACACGTGAATACATAAAATATAGTCAATAACCTTTAATTTCGTACCAAAATTACTTGGTCCCAAAGGGGGTGCTACGAAAATCACTTTTGGGGGGCCAAAGAGGCCAAACCTTTCATCTCCAAACCCCCAGCCTCTGTTTTGACCCATGATACGTTTCGGTCGTCTCAGGGAATTATCTTTTGGCCAAGTCCAGGATTTTTAAAGCTTGCCTCCTGTACATTTCCTCAACGACTACTATCTAATTCAAAGTGGTCCATTATTGTCTAAAGGGCGATGTTGCCTTTTGTTCTAGTTTACGTGACGTAGCTGTCTTAATACTTCCCGCTATAACACACTGTTGAAGTTTGGTTTGGTTGTGGGTTTGCCATGGCCACCATTACACGTGAGTATCAAGTAAAGTCATAAATAGGTTCATATGCTGGGTATATTGCTCTTTTTTCCTTGACACTAGTATTTTTAAAGAAGAGGTCTACTAAAGCTGGCGCTTTAATTTATTTACTTAACAATATGAGTTTGGCTCTATTTTCTGGTTGAGATCAAAGGTCAAGTTTTAACGTCGTCTTGTGTACATCTTCGGTAAAAGCCTCTTTCACATCAGCTTGAAAAGGTTCCCTTGTTAGTGAAAAATTAACGTTAAAATACGAAAAGCTTTTCCTCTTCCAAAGAACAGTCATCAAGGAAAAACTTGAAAAATTTCTCGCTAAATGAGGCCTAATTATAAGCAACAGGGTATGCTGATCTTGTTAAAGTTGATGTTGACCCTACTCGACCCATGTTGTTATCACTTCTCAGATATCGATATTCTTTATATTTCCGTTTGTTTCACTGAATTTTTCGGTCAAATACGAATGTAGTGTGGTCTATCTTTGTTGAAACTTTGTTTGAATACTAGATTATCCTTTCTAAATAATTGCTGAACTCTTTTGGTGTTGAGAAATGAATCTTATCTTGTTGAATTGTACTCCAGATGATTCAAGGTCAAGAACACAGCTTATCTTACTCTTGTAACCCCAAACTGGAGTATGACAGTAGTGTATGGAACCCTCACAGGCAGTGTAACATTGATAAGATAGAGATGGTTTCCCCCTACACTTCTTTCCTGCTCTGGCTGCTTCGTGCATGCTTTAGAACAGAACAGAGCACAGTCAAGGCCTCTTTATTTCTTAAATATAGCAGGGATGGATCTAGGGGGAGGGTGCAGGGGGTGCACCCCCCCCGCCCCCTGAGATGACCTGCGGTTTTCTAATATAACTGGTATTCTGCAATAAAACTATGTGGTTATTGGTGTTGAAGTAGAGCAAGAGACGAGTGCACTCTCTCCTAAAAAAAATCCTGGATCCGCCCCTTTATAGGAATCATGCACGGGGTAAAGAATTAACTAAAAGAAGACTATTGCAGTTATAGGTACTGCTTTTACTTGCAACAACATAATTATGTAGGGTATTTCATCATCATCTTTCATGGGCTCATAACTGACCGACTCAGTGACCTGCTTCCAGTTGGTTTATTACGTGTAAATCAATTTGTAGGGCATTGCACTGGTATTACAGAGGTCAAGTTTTTTAATCCCACACAAGCCTCAATTGTTTTAGGCTTTTTTTCACAACTGCAAAAGTTGCGTCTAGAAATTTGTTTAATTCTTTTCACCCAGCATTTCCTATTATTATATGTTTCTCTTATATTCATTATCTCACTATAAAATCTCTGCACTACTGCGAAAGGAAAAAATTTACTTTGTATCATTAAGTTATCTACCCTTGTTCAGGTACAGATCCACACTAATTTCCATGGTTTTACGCAAATCAGTCAGATTTTCCATAATAAATATATTTTTAATGATAAAACATAGTTTCCAAGTTGAAATCTGGCCAATATCCCACCTGAATGACCCAGGGAAGGGAACTTTAAGGAGTTAAAATCCAAAAAATTTCCTGGGAGAACCTGCCTCCGGACACCACTAGAAGCTTGCGCCTTTGGTGCACGTTTGGGAAATTGATCAGTATTTTATCAACTGAAAGGGGGACTTGCAACAACTAGAGGCTCCTAAGCTTTCCTGTCTACAAACTGTCAGAGTCCTAGAGCATTTTGCATTTGGCATTCCGAGTGATGGTTTTACTTGCATGATATTATCAAAGGATATCATCAAAAACTGTCTGATTGTGTTGTGGTTGTTCTTTTTCAGTCCAGCTTTTCAGTAAATCTCTGGAGTTGCATGGTATTTACTTAGAAGCAGTGACAGGAATCATCATAAGGCTTGCCAAGGAATTCATTCTTTTACACAAGCAATATTCATCTTAACTGGACCTTCCTTGATTTAAATGGAGTAGTCAGCAGCAGGTTAGTGACCACTTGATGTTTTTAACTTTTAATTGCGTTTGCTAGGAGAACGCAACTCCTAATCTTGAGAATCCTGTGGTACTTGGGTAACCTGTGGTACTCAGGATGTCCATTTTAGCAGGTTTTTTTTGTCATTTGTCTGCCTTTTCAAATTATGTCGTGTGCATGTGCATTACCCTTTAGTTATTGTTCAGCTTGAGGGAATGAAATTTGGAGCTGTTTTTTAATCCAGTTTTGTCGCTAAGTTGGTGATTATGTCCTACCCTCCTCTGTGTTATTACATTGTATTGTCAAGTGATGTTATACTGGTCAAACTAAGCTGAAACTTCGTAGAAAGACAGAAATCAACAGCAGGTAACATTTGTGCTGTTTGTGCCTTATTCAAGAATTTGTCCTTGCATTTGAGTCTATTTGATTATTTGCAGTTTTGGTCCTCACCGGCATGAAAACATTCCAGGATAACGTGCATTTACAGACTTTTGCCCATGTATTCCCTATATCTATACATATAGGGTGTGTTCCTTTCGGCGAATCCAAAAACAGATTTTTGATCCTAGATTTGCCAGATTTCGCGGTCGAAAGGAACGTGAAATCCAAAATTGGATTTGTAACCTTGGTAACCTTTCGCCAATGCGTGCAATATGCACGACAGCCTCTCAAAAAATGACGTGTTTTCTACTCTTTGACAAATTATGCGATTATACCGTGCAGAATTTAGTGGTCGGCAGTTTGAATAGCGACGATGGATCATATAAAACAGACAAAGAAAGGAGCGCATTAAAATTGAAAATTATCTAAAGAATGTCGGCCAGTTTGATCCAGTTCCATAGCTCGGATTTTTTTATGTAACACGATCAAGTGCCTATCGCGTCTACAAGCGAGTTTGTAGTTAGATAGCAGTCCAATTGTTACTTTTACTTATTTCTGATTTCAAGCAATCTTTAGAGACAAATGGTTAGTATATGGATATTTTAATGTACAAGGGACAATCTTCTAGTGTTTTCAGATGTTTTGCGGCAAATGACAGCAACGAGGAAACTCTACGGCATCTATGGGAATACTTCAACTGGAAATACCGCTGGATCATCTGACTAATTTCGGATCCGCTGTGAATGGAACAGCGTAGATCAGTAATCCGTTAATCTGGATTTGGATTCTTCGGATTTCAAATCCAATGAATCCTTTTTCAAAAAGGATTCACTAGATCAAAAATCCGGATTTGGATTTGCCGAAAGGAACGTGAAATCCGTTCTTAGATCTAAAATCCATTTTTGGATTCACCGAAAGGAACACACCCATAATGATTAATTGATGTCTGATATGGCTTCCCAGGATCTTATTGATAAGACCGTCTTGGCTAGCCCTTTAGTTTAAAAAATGATAACTGACCTACATGACCTGAAAGAAGATAAGCAGTTCACATGATGGCAAAGGATTTTGCACCCTAGGCAATGTTGACATCTGTATGGTCTAATAATTTATTGACTATTTTTTCTGGACAATGATTATTAAATCAGACAATGAGTCTTACTCAAATAATACAGTTTATTATTCAACTTCACTCAGTTGAAAACAAATGATACTAATAATAAATACAAATGACTGTCTCATGGTATTTGTACTCCAGCAGACCAGTTTGACTGGCTTTAATCTACAAACGTCGCACATGGCAGAAAATGCATCGTTTTCCAAAAAAAATAACAAGATAGTAGCCAAAGTGTAGGCCTAAATAAAACTGAGTTTCTAGAGTTCTAAAGTCTCCTGAATAACAATGAAATGTTGAGATTTATTTAAAATAGATAAAACGTACAAACTTTATAAGCTAAAGATACAAAAGAGAAGAGAAAAACAGACCGGAAGTTGTGTGATAGAGATGGTGATGACAACAATCCATGAAGCAAACAACATCCATTAAATTCAGTCATCGTTGACGAACTGAATAGTCTTCACCTCTAGTTCTTTTAAAATGTGAGGAAACTCGACATGGTAGACTTAAGATGTTCTCTTTTTGTTAGTATATCCCAGTGAAAATGAGGTTTCAAGTCCTTTGTTTACAAGGAGCTCTTTGAAACGTCTTGAATTTGTGGGAGAAATTTTGTCTTTCCATCGCAATTTGCTATGCTCAGCTTTCCTACTTGCAGTCCGTTTTACATAACCAAAAGACCATCATAACCTTCACGATTATTTGTCATGTTTTCCTAGTAAATATTTGAAAGATAAAACTTTTAAGCACTGACGAAAACTTGAAAAACATTGATTTACTGAGTAAACCAGTTTGACAAGTGTTCATTTCTAACCAGTCAGTAACAGCATTAATGCAAGCACGCAAACACTTAACTCATGCTAGTCTGTCACTCATTCTCATTATTAATTTAATTTAATTTAATCCATTTTTACTGCTTACAATACAATAAATATAAAGACTCAAGATTATCAGCGGGAAAGGACTAGAAAGGAACCAAAGAACCATACAGGCTAGTCCACCCAATTTAAAATTAGATTTCATTGTAAAAAAGAAGGAAAAATAAATTTTCAGAAAAAGTAACACAAATTTTTAATTGCTATGATCTCATGCCCAAGTTACATGTGAGCGATCAGGATCAAAACCCCTTATCTTAGTCTTATAAAAATCTCTGCAACGCTTTTTGAAGCATGGCAGGCTCAGGTCTTCAGTTCTAAGGTTGTAGGGTAAGTTGTTCCAAAAATAAGGAATTCTATTTAAAAAAGTTCCCTTGAAAAGTTTGGTTTTAACTAAATTTAATCTGAGTTTATTACTTGAGAATGACCTTAGTCACCTATCTGAGCAGAACTGAAAATAGGAGTCGAACGAGCAATTATAGTGACCACAGTTGAGTTTGTGAAAAGTTACAAGGTCTTTGACTTCTCTTTGGTAAACCAACAGGAGTAGATCTAATTGTTTGAGCCGCTCATTGTAGCTTAGCTTGGGCAGGAGACCCCCTCCACTAGCTTTATCATAGAGATAGACCTCAGGCTCTAGATTTCAGAGGCATAGTCAAGGTGGGAGTGCACAATGGCCATGTAAATTATGAGTAGGCAAGTCTGCACATTTATACTCCTCAGGTTGAAAAATAAATTTCTTATTCAGGGCTCGAATTTAAAAAAATCCTCGGTTTGCCTTTTGACAAAAAACTGGAGAAATATGGTTGCCAGATGCAAATTTGTAGTTGCCAGTTTGTATTTAATGTAAGTGACGCAGTTCATAGTATCAGGGTGTCTGATATTTTGCGCGGTTGCAGAGCCACAAAATTCACAAAAACATGCGAAATACCACAAAATTCGCTAGAAATCTTATCAAATACATGTTGATACAACATATTTAAAACTTATCTCAGCTATTGGAGCTGTTTAATTGCTGTAAACTTGCAAATTTATCTTGAAACTTTATCACCACAAAGAGCGGACAATGTCCCAAAACTACCAGGCTTAAATTATGTTGCGAAAAAACTGGGCACTAGACATGATGTTAAAAACTTTGCCATTGGCTCATTTCTTGAGCGCTTTGTTGTTAGAATAGTAAATGATTATCTCTGTTAAAAACATTAAACACGCTTGTCAAATCAGCGCAAAATTGATCGATTTCTAGCGAAATTTGCCCAGAATATTCCCACGAAATGGGCTGTTTTTTCCCGATTGCCTATTCAGTGAAGTTAGCCCCGAAAAATTCCGGCAAAACTGTCTCCGAAAATCCCACAAAATTTGACTTCCATGACCTATCAGATTTGATTGTTTGAAAATATCGCAGACAGAAGTCAATGTAAATTTGGAGGTAATCTGGCTTTGTTCATGCGATTTGGCGCATTGTTTATAACGAAAAGCAAAGGAAGATTAGATGAAATGTTTGTTTGAACTTATTTCTTCTAATGTAAATCTAAATTATAGAGAAATCTGGTCGCCAAAGTGGTGACTAAACCAGAATTTTCAGTCGCCAAGGAGAAAATGTTAGTCACATCAGCGACCGTATCAGTCGCAATTTCAAGCCCCATTATTGGACGGTTTAGTGTGTAGTATCATGCGATATTTTTAATTGTCTCATATTTTGCCTCGCCCTACAGGCTTGCTAAAATACAGCATGACTTGTAAAAATGTTTCACGCTAAACCGTCCAATAAGATATGTGTATTTTAATAACACACTAAATATCTGCCACAATTCTTTTCACTTTTTGACTGAGACCAGTTAGCAAAAATCCGTCAGCTTAAAAGAGCGCATTGAACTTAGTTTGAATGTGATTTGTTGAAAACCAATGAAGATATTGCTCCGCAAAGTTGCCAAATTTTACAGGCATTTGTTTGTTGGGGGGCAAATTCATGCCTCCCTCATACAATGACATCTGTAAAGTTTGTGACTTTACAAAGCAGTATCTTCGCATGTTTTAATGTATTACCTTTAAACTTGGTAAGTTTCTTAATTTTAACGTGCTTTTTCCAGCAGTATCAATGGGTATTCACCAACTGCTCTTTATCAAAACTTGAAGAAAAAAACATGGAAGGGTCTAATTTACAAAACTTGACAAGTTCACAGTATGGGTCGTAATAACACAACAATAAATCCACAATTGAGTGACTCAGCATGCAATCCATCTATTCCACTTTCTACTCCTCTCTGCATAAAAGCAACAGGGTCGTCAATCAGAAAAATTGGTCATTAGAGCATACATGATATGCAATAAAAAATTAAATTATTTTTAAGTTCAGTGACCATGCAATATGGGACCGTTTAAAAAATAAGAGGCAATTTTACCATTTTGCAGATAAGTGCTGGTACTACAAAAGACCCTGGAGACTATTTTTAGTATTCATTTGGTATAGAGTACATTGTATAGTACAGGCCACAGGAATTGCAGCATTTACACAAATGTAAATAATGTGCAATTTGGCTGATTTACACACATAATACAAGCAGTGTATTTATCATAGGAAAATGTTCTCTCTTACTTTTACACTAAAGCTGCGTGTATTTTTTGTTGACGGCGATCTAAAAGAAATCCTAAGATGCTGATCGATTACAGTCTCTTCACATTGCTGTGAATTTCAGTAATACCTGACACATCTGTATTTACAATGGGAATTGTAAAAATTGAATCGTGTTTAGGACATTCAAAACGGCTTTATTAATCTTTGAAAGAATCTTTTTTGTAATTTAGAAATGAAACATTACAGTCTACTTCATACACTGTTGCGGGGGGGCCGTGTGGTGGAAGAGACCAGGTCTAGGACCAAGAAATGATGTTCTCACCACTTGAAAAGCAGTCACCTTGCGTGGTGGTCAGTGGATAACTGCAATATTTTTCCTAAAGTAAATAGTTCAGAAAGGAAAAGCTAACTGGCAGAGGAAATAATTCAATCGTTTTAATAAAAGCTATATCATGCTATTGTTTTTCTTGCATAACAGATTTGTCCTTTGGTACTCAAATTGCAAGGGAAACCAAACGCAAAGGACATGCAGTCACTGCAACAGTGTCAATTCTTAAGTGACAACAACATTTGATTGAGTTTGTATAGGTTTCATCCTTTTCATCAGGCAAGGACATCAAAAGATTATAGAAGTCATGATGCTGATAAAAATTGTTGGAGAAAGTGTCAGATTCATCAGAAGTAAGTCTATTTAAGAGAGCTTTACAAATATGAGCTTCCTTCCCAGGTAAACAAATTCACACTTCATAACATTTCACTCAAATTAATGTTTATTATCATCAGTCATCAACTGACCTTGAATTTAAAGTTAAAATTCAAAATGATCCTAATAAAAATCTCAACTATTTCTGAAAGCTCTGCACCTTGAAGTGACCTTAACTTTCTTTAGGTTTGCAGCAAAAGACTGATAGCTGAACTCTTGGGCGGTTCCAATTCTTATCAGCTACACACAGCTATAATTGCTGTTGTTGCATATTCCAAACTCTGCAGAGGAAAGTTGTTTAAAAGAAAAAGAAAACCCCCCAAAAAAGCGACATAAAATTAATAAGTTACCCGAATAAAATTCTGAGAAACAGCCCACCTTCAAACGCCATGTTTTGTTCCTTCTCAAAACCACTGATCCTTGGTTTTTGACATAATGCGCATGACCAGTACACAAATCCGCTGTCAAGTTGTGAGAACATAGTTTGGATTTCATTTAAGAGAATGTATGGAAAGTAGCCCCCCCCCCCCCCCCCCCCCCACGCTTGCGTTCTTTTTTTGGTGTTTTTTTTTTTAATCTTGTTTTTTTTTTCTGCGCTTCTATTTTTCCTCCCCCCCCCCCCCCCCCCCCCACCCCCCCCCAAAAACCCCACACCCTAAAAACCCCCCCCCCTCTTTAAAAAACAACTTTTTTCCTCCCCAACAAAAATCAAAAAAACACCATGGGGGTAAAAAATATTTTTTTTTAAAATTTTTTTTTAGATTTTTTTTTTGTTTTTTCTTTTTTTTTTTCTTTTTTTTTTTTTATCCCAATTTTTTTTTTTTTTAAAATTTTTTTTTTTGTTTGTTGTTTTTAAAATAAAAAAAAACAAATTATTTTTTTTGGTAAAGGGGGGGGGGGGGTGGGGGGGGGGGGGGGGGGGGGAGAGATTCTTCGTATACATTATTCTCTCAAATGAAATCCACACAATGTTCTCACAACTTGAACTTTGAATTCAAGGTGTTCACTAATCGTAATAAACGAAGTGAAATGTTATCACTGTACTGTTATTATGAAGTGTGAATCTCTTTATTCAGGATTTATAAAGCTCAACGACCATGTTTATAAAGCTCTCTTGAATACACTTACTTCCGATAAGTTTGACACTTTACCCAGGAATTTTTATCAGCATCATAACTTCTATAATCTTCTGATGTCCTCGCCCAGCAAAAACGATGTAACCTATAAACTCAATTGATAGTCCAGCATGCTTTGTTGTTGGTTAAGAAAACACAGTTGCAGTGACTGTAGCTTGCATTTTGCAATTTAAGTACCAAAGGACAAATAATTTATGATATGCGAGAAAAATAAAAAGGCATGATATTATTTTTTCAGTTATAGAATTATTTCCTCTGCCAGCTCACTTGTCACCTTTTAAATATTTACTTTGGGGAAATTCTGCAATAATATTATCCGCTGAACACAAGGTGGTCACTTTGCAAGTCCACCCCCCTCCACCACAACATTATAAAGACTTTTTGATTTGCTCTAGTCTTCATCCAATTTTATTCATACATATTTGTGTGTTCCAAAATGTTTATGTATGTATTTATTTATTTATTTACATGTACTTATTTATTTCTCATGCCTTATTCTAGCTTTTCAAGTGAGAATCTAAATCAGCATTTGAAGCTACTTCTCAAAGCAGTTTTTGTATACTAATTTGATTTGGTCTTTCTGGATTCATTGCATTGGGGTTATGACATAATTTATATGCTTGCAGCAATCTTTTGAGTTGTCTATACAGAAATGCCACTTGTTAATTTCAATGATTTTCTTATTTTCAATCATTTTGATCTAAATGGCAAATTTATTAGCACAGCAAAAATCTGTTACTAACAAAATCATGGCCTCACAACAAACGATGATGACACTCTTATATTCGACTTAGGTGAATGTTTAAAGAACCACAAGTCTCATCAATAGCCTTTCTGCATAGCGTAAGTGGTAATTTTTATTTTGCATAAATTTATCTCCCAAAATAATGCTATATTCAGAAGGTTGATGCATATACAGTGTAATTCAGCCTGTGGAGTGTGTTTTTAGTGAACCACAGAATCATGTATCCTACATGTAATGAATCATGTTATTATGTACTATCGGAATATTCTATGGCAACTGTAATTTTATGGAGTTCAACTTACCATAACTCAGGAACTATGGCGTCTCTCAGAATTCTGCAGTTGAGAAAAGATTGAAAACTTATGATGAGCAGTTTGGATGAAATAAATAGCTGATGTTCTACTTCAGTTGAATATGTGTTGCTTTTCTAGTGTGTAATCTTTGATAAGAAAACAAGGATAAACAGACTGCTAGTTAATCAAAATAGTCTTTCCAACCCTCTAGTCAAAACACCCTTAAATTAATTTAAGCCTTTTGCAGTTAATCGCACTCACCTGTAAGTTGCTTGTAACAAACTGTACCACATGTGCGAAACAATACTTTACTTGAGTTAATCAATTATTGCAAGCTCTTTACAAAGATGCAAAATTAAGGGGCAAAATGTTTTCTTTTCATTTTCTGTGCCTAAACAAGTAATAATAGTTGGACCTTAATTGGCAAAGAACAATAAATTTATTGTTTGGGTTGTATATAGATCAGCTTGTGTTACACCAAGTATAGCAGGAGCTGCTGACCAAAAAACATAGTTTGCTAACAGTATGGGTAAGTAAGCATTTTTCAAGGTGAATAGAACTGGTAATTCCTTCTAATGTGCTCAAATTTTGAACATCTTTGATAATATATGTGTACTGATACATATTAATATGTTATAGACTGAACATGATGGGAGGCTCACATTAAAATATTGGATTGCTGTATAAAATCAGGATCCCTGTTATAATGGCGGTACTCCATGCATCTTTACCCTGATAAAATGTGTAGGAAATGTTATCTTATTTACCTTTGTTGGAACCTCTCTTCATTTAAATCACTGTCATGACTGTCTTGTGAAATCTATAAAAGGGTTATAATTAAAACAGGCTGTTAGTGACCTTGAACATGTATGAAAGTCTTGCCTGGTTTGGGACCCTCTCTTTTTCTTTTTCCCATGTGGCCCAGACAGTTGCTATTGGTTTGCATAGTTTTTTATGTAAATGTGAGACCAGCTAAATGGGGTATCAGTGCTAAGTTGTGCTATAATTAACAGTTAATGAATAAGGCTGAGTATCTTATGAAGAGTTATGGAGATTGAGGAGGGTGTTATCCGTCGAGGCCGTAGGCCGAGGCGGATAACACCCTCCGAGATCTCCATAATTCTTCATATGATACGGAAGCCGAATTCAATAACTGTTTTATTATTCATTCAAAATAATTCCTAGTTTAACAACATAGCTAAAACATGCTTACCTCCATCGATCCATCGATGTTCAGTTCATCTTCGATAGTATACGTTTAGGTTTGTCCAGCTCCGCAAATATTCTCCAAATAGCAGATGTCACCCTTCGAGTTGTCTTCTTGCTGTTCTTGCCATGTTTTTAGCTATTTTTTCTAGTGAAATGTCCGCCATTTTTTCAAGTTCACAACCAAAACAATTCAACCTCGTCCCCAGGTCTTCTCGGTTAACGGTGCCTTAACCTGCGAAAACACTGCATTTTTTATGTCATTTCCTCGTTAAAGTCAAAATTCTTCCAAATTTGGTCATCAGTAACTGGTTATGGTGAATTAAACGTGTGCTTTTAGCCAATCAGAATCGGGGAAATATTTTGAATGAATAATAATAATAGTGCACAATATTTTTACTTGCTACCACTTGTGTTAATTAAATTTCAAATTCATCCTGTAACTATTTAAATACCTCCAGGCTGTCTGGAATAAATTGTTGTTCATGTTGTTCTAGCAGATTTTGTCTGGAATTAAATAGTATGTAAATTAAAATGATGACTTAAAATTTGTTGGCTTCTTACATTAAAGTTCATTGTGTAATAGCTTGCTGGAGAAGTGACTTTTGATGATAATTTATTCAATGTTTCATTTCAAAGTTGCTGTGTTTGAGAAGTGCACACATAGTCGCTTGTTAAAGAGCACCAAGAACTTTTGACTGGAATTAGCCTGCAGAACAGATGTTTGGTTTTTTTTTTCTATTTTTGGGCAAGCAAAGGCAAGTATGAAGTAGGTGTGGGGCTTGAGACTCCACAACGGGGGAAGGTGCAGAAAAAAATCACCCCTGTCCACACATCTTACCCTGTCACATGTGTCTCATGCTCCATTCCACCTTGCGCTCTTCTTTGCTCCCTTGAAAAATGCAAAAGATAACACTAGTTCTGCAGAATGGACTGGATGGTATGGCTTTTTAACATTACACACCACTGAATATTGAAGCATGTAGAAAGATGATAGAATTATTTTTTCTGACTTGTAAGCGTTTTGTCAAGGTGAATACAACTGGTTATTGTTAAGTATCCTTAAATTTGTACATTTTTATGTGTATTGGAAAATATGTTATAGACTGAATATGATGTGAGGCTAACATCAAAAGCTGGTTTGATCGCTGTTTAACATCAGAAACCTATAAAATGGCAATACTCCACAGAAAGTGTATTTTTGTGCTTTTTGTGCTGTTCCAAACTCATTATCATACATTACCATACCCCAAAACAAAGGAAAATAATATTTCAACCAAGGATAAAATTGAACTTCAACGGATACCCTGCTGTCCACTTCATACTATACCCACTAATTCACTGCAGTAAGTATGAAATGTCAGAATGAAATGTACAAAATAAGACGGATGTTAACAGATGATAATCAGTAGCATAGAAAAACGGACTTACTCATTATTGACTTGATGAAGCTGAAAATTAGATGTAAAGAAACAAATTATTTCAGTATTGAATGTTTAACTGTTTCAGGAAAATGTTTACATGCATGTCTCATAACGATAAGAGTCTGGCTATAAACAATTTTTCATTATCACTGTCTTGTGAAAACTATAAAAAGGGTTAAAGCTTTGTACATCTATGAAAGTGCTATCTTGTTTGGGACCAGTTCCCTTGGTCTTAAATTGTGCCGCAATCAAGCACCATTGGTTTGTATATATTAAAATGTCAAACGGGCTGTACAGTTATAAGCATTAAGCTACCATGAATTTACTTTGTACTTTCTACATTAAGAATGTTTTCGTATGGGACTTAAAGGACCTAAAAAGATGTAAATATATTAAGCCCATAACCCATGATCAGATGAAAGAGTTCTGACTACTAAGTTGAGCATTTCTGTCATCTAATTATTACAGGCCATGCTGCTCAGATTTTCAACAATATTATGTCTTGAAAGCTAGTGGTGGAGGAATGATTCCTTGATTTGATGACCCTCTTTCAAAAAGGAAGATAGCTGGCATGATAACAGACACCACCTATTGGGGGTTCTGGCTAACTAGATTAAACTTCCTGTCTTCAATTGCCTGAAAAACTGGTGACCATGCTCATTTTTAAAACAAGTAACTCAATCTGTTGCTGGAGGGTAGATTCCAAAGCTGTGCTCTAGGAAAAAAATGAAAGGTGCCCAGTACTCAAAACCTGTGAAATCTGGGTGCCCAGCATACGATTTCTATGCAAAAAAATGCAGGGCAAATGTAAGTCACCAGGCACTGCTAAAATACAGTTCTGAGGTTCCTTGATCCCATGACTCATATTCTGGAGGAAACACACTGTCTCATACCAGACAATACAGGCTATTTTCCATTTGATCATGTGATAGTTCCAGGCCATGCACTTCAAACAGTAACCTAAGTTGGTCCATGAGGGATAATTACTTGACTCAAAGAACTACATTCAGTAGGAAAGTGGAGGCCAGCATAGTGCAAACTATTGCCTTGTAACTACTGGTATTAATTGCAAATTCCTTTAATACTTATTTGAAATACCTCCAGGCTGTCCGGTATACAGTCATCCAACTGTTGTACCAACATATTTTCTCTGCAATTAAAACATATGTACTCAAAATCATCAGAACACAATTCAAAATTCAGTGATTCCTAACCAATTCACTGTTTAATGGCTTGCTTCTTAATTCTCAGTTATTGTGTATGAGATATGTAGGCAAGTAGCAGGTAGATTAAGAGCTTGTGAGGAGCCTATAAATTGTTAACATTTAAAATTATTATTCAGTGTTGTTATTACTTGTGTACATGCAGAAATGTTGTGGTTGAATTTTATCCTTGGTTTAAATTTTATTATCCTTTGTTTGAAACTTATTATCATACATTACCATACTGCAAAACAATGGTTAAACTCATCACCAATAGATGAGCTTGGGAGCTGGTGCCTACAAAGTTGGTGGAGCCGGGCAATGCTCTAGCATGAGGAGGAGGTGTCCATGGCAACCCTGCGAATGGCCCCCACCAGGCACTGTCACACTGAACAATTCAGTGGAATACTTACCAACCAATACTAACCTGGCCCTTACCTCAGGAGGGAGGGAGGGAGGGATGGGAAAAACCAAAGCACAAAAGGGCACGCTAACAGCAAGCTATTGCAGCAACACTTTGTGAAAAACTGCAAGCAAGCAACTGCATATACAACTCATGAGGTGCCCCTGCTGGAGGCATCAGGCCACCCCCAGTATAGCTGGAAAAACTGCTCACTAGCACCGCTTCGCGGTTAACTTTGCGTAAATTACATTTAGCCACATAGATAACTTTTAAAACAAGGATAAAATTGAACCACAACAGATACACTGATGTACCCATCATTCTATACCCACTAACTCACTTCAGTAAATATAAATCATCAGAGAACAAATACAAAGTTAGATGCATGTTAACAGATGATAGTCAGTAGCATAGAAATACCACCTTACCGGTACTCATTGTTGACTTGAGGAACCTGAACATTAGATGTAAAGAAAATGTTATTTTCCATTTTGATCATGTGATAGTTCCAGGCCGTGCACTTCAAACAGTTAACCTAAGCTGGTCAATGAAGGATAATCACTTGACTCAAAGAACCTTTTTCAGGAGGAAAGTGGAGGCCAGCACAGTGCAAACTATTGACTTGTAACTACTGGTATTAATTGCAAATTCCTTTAATACTTATTTGAAATACCTCCAGGCTGTTTGGTATACAAAGTTGTACCAGCAAATTTTCTCTGCAATTAAAACATATGTACTCAAAATCATCAGAATACGATTCAAAATTCAGTAACTTCTAACTAATTCGCTGTGTGATGGCTTGCTCTTCCTAATAATTTATGCATTCATATCTCTCAGTCACTGTTTAAGAGATATGTACACAAGTGGGAGTTGGATAAAGAACTCGTGAGAGGAACCTACAACTTGTTAACATTTAAAATTACTATTCAGAGTTGTCAGCTGTACACATCATTCTATACCCACTAACTTACTGCAGTAAGTATTAAACGTAAGAGCAAAGCGAAATTAAACGCATGTTAACAGACGATACTCAGTGCCATAGCACATTACTGACTTACTCGTTGTTGACTGGATAAATCTGAAAATTAGATGTAAAGAAACAAAATAATTTCAGCATCAAACGCTTAAACTATTTCAGAAAAATTTGTACTATCCTAAATTATTTCGTTAACACTATGTTACATGTACATGCATGATAATATTATGATAAAAGTCTGGCTATAAAATATTTGAAATAGGGGGTGCCTCGGCTTATTATCAAACACTTTTACATTCTACAATTGTGGGAAAAAATGCAAAGGGAAGCAGAACAAAAGGAGTGTGCTGCCACTGTTTCTTTGAGTATTCTCTACTTGCACGTATTTTGTTAATCTTCTTTAGGGTACGTTTTTTTTGTTTTTGTTTAATATACATGCATTTGAGTTCAATGAAAGTGGATTAGTCTGTGGAAGAATGTTTTGGTTTTAGTACACACTTGGTTTTCATTTTTTGTCAGTTGAAACTGTTAACTACGGAATAGCTGTGCAAATTGGGTTAGCATTTGAAGGTGAATTTTAAGGGTGTGAATTCCTGCCTCCCTATCCCACTTTCACTACTAGTAGATGCAATTATGGAGACGATACAGTAGTGAAGCTCTTACTTTTGAGTCTGTGGACAGAGTCCTATAATGTCGCCATTCAAATCAAAACTTTTCAGTAGTGCTTTCAAATGGTTTTAGGTGGATAAGAAATTTGTAATTCTAACTTTTGAGTCTGTGGACAAAATCCTATAAGTTCCCCATTCAAATCAAACCCCTTATCGGCAGTACTTTCTTGTGGTGCTAATTTTGTTCAGAATGTGTTGCCAAATAAATTTGAAATTGTCCTTGAATTTTTTCCTCAAGTAGATCCAAGCTATTGTGCCACATAAACAAAGAAACTCTGGAATGGAGGTTGACAGGCTTGGAAATAGAGTTCAACTATCCCATCTGTGTTTCGCCATTCTGCTGATCAAGCGTTGTTGCAGACTTTGAGCCGTTGTTTGTTTTTTCCCCTGTTAGCTTCTTGGTTCCTGTAACATTCTCTCATTTGTTTTTCCCCGTTGAAATATCAGTTTAGGATTTGTTAGAGTATCAGTAGACACACGAAACCAAATAGTGGGTGTGGTGCGACAACGCAGTGGCGATTCAGTGTGTTGTAGGGGTACAGTGTAATTTAAATTGACAAACTTAACTCACGTCCATGTCATGTCCTGAATCCATTTTTTGATTTCCTGTGAAAATCAAGAAATGAGGCAAAAATCATTCCAGTAAAACCATGGCATCGTACATGCAAATCGAAGTTCCTGTGATGATCGAGACATGCAAGATTAGATAATACTAATATACGTTGCAACCGACAGACTGAACCAGAACCTAAAGCATTGCCTTTGTGGTGGCGTTGTTTGGTGATTTTTTAAAGGAGATTTGTCGTTACGAAGCCTTTTTGCCACTGGTAACAAGAACACGTCAGCAGCAAAATGCAGTCTGGGATGTTTTGAATTGTGCTCGATCGCGGTTGCGAAGTTCTCTGTGGCTTGGTTTGGCCACGCAATCCTTTCTACCTTGCGTCTCTGTGCCCGGACTTTTAGCTTTTTTGGACTTTTTTATGCTTTCTAAAGTTCATTAACTTAGGTGTATTTGCGAGCATTTACGTACAATGATTTTCTCTCGTTCCGTCTGCACCGTTCGTACAGTGCCGAAATAGACCTCGTATTTGCTCTTGTGATTATATACCACCTGTTAAGTGAAAACGAACTTGCTTTCCGTTCATTTTAATACGATTTTAAGTTAGCTGCATTTCAGTTTTTTCGCCTAACTTTTTCGGGTAGTTTAGAAATTAGCGTTAGGACTTGGTTAGTCGCGAAGACTTTTCAACTGGCGCATTTATCTACTCGTTCGAAACTGTTACCTTGTGGTTTAACGAGAACCTAGCCTGTCGCAGAACTCTATTTGTTTGAAAGGATTGACAACATTTACTTAACTCCTACCTTTTTGCTAAACGATAGAAGGAATACTTCGGATTCTCTTGACTTTTACGGCTCAAAACACGTGGACTTAAAATGTCGTGATATATAAGCCAAACGTCGATGGTATGTTCGAAGGCGATTGGTGGTCTTAAAATAGGTTTCCCTTTTTAGTCTTGAAGTCGCCCCAAGTAAGGGAATCCAAGACAGTCCTGGATTCTGGATTCACCCCCTTGGACATCGGGAGAAATGGATTCCGGATTCTTCATTGAAACTAGGATTCCGGATTCCAATCAACACTGAGATTGAAAATTGTATTTCTACGTACACTTGTGACGTTAGCTGTTACTTCTGACGCTAAGGTTTGTGCAACTGTCTCAAATGGCGCGAGGTCTGTGTTCGAGAAATGGATAAATCTCTCGCCGAAAACTCCTTCAGTCGACTAAATCTCCCACCATACGAAAGTTAAAATTTTGGAACAAAATGAGCCTTGTGCTGAAAAGAAGTCTTCGCTTTCAGAAACTCGAACAAGGGGCACATGCCTAAGTTCTGTTACTCTTCAATTAGAGAGAGTATTGTTCGAACTTAAAACGTTACATGTGACTATCGGACATTGTCACTTTTGGGCTCTAGTACTCTAGGCAGAGTCACATCGCTGGAAAATGTATGCACTGCTTGTTAGAACTGATGTTAAAACAGTGTCATTGCAGGGTTTTGACCACAGATTTGCAGTCATAGCTACCGGGAGCGCCTGACGTCTTTGTCCCATATGGGAATAGGTCGAATTAAATCGTTTCATGCGTAAATCATCGGCAAAATGAGGCATAAAATATAACATAAAATAATACTCACTTTGCGTGTCTAGTTTTGAAGTGCATCCTCTTCATCGTTGTCTGTCATGGGGAGCGGGACCTGGGAAACGAGGTTGCGGTACCCTCGAGGAAGGAGGATACTCGCGTCCCTTTCCTGGCGTGTATTTTTTTTGGCGGGGGGGGGGGGGGGGGCGGGGGGTGTTGGCCTCGGGGGGGCCCATGGCGCGTGGGCTTGTCTTCTCGGCCATTGTGGTTAAAAACTTGTAACAGATCCTTGTTGTGGGTGCTGTGTTGGGGGACGACCCTCCTTCTGTTTTGCGGTTGGGGGGGACGGGGACCGGGGAACCGGTGTTCGCAGGCCCGGGGGGGAGAGTCACCTCCCCCTTCCTTTTCCGGGGTTTTTTTTTGTTGGGGGGGGGGGGGGGGGGGGCGACATTGCCCCTGGCGTGACCAGTATGCACTTGCCTTGTTTTCGGCTGCTATGGCTGTTAAAACATGGATTTTGACGGGCAAAATGTCTAAAATTATCGTCATTTTTGACCTTTTTTGGATCATGCGCTCCCTTAGTACCCGGTGTTTTTCCTAGGGGCCACACGCGTGAAGTTTAACTGGCTTCTGAGTATACAACATGTGCACCTAAAGAAAAAAAGATTTTAGTTGCTAAGACCTTCGTGGTACAAACTCGCTCAATTTGGAATTAATACCTGGAAAAAGGAATTTAATTTGCCTCGGACGTCTTAAAGACACAAGTTGCATTAACACTGTATAGAAAGTATGAGGGATAAGTGGACTGAACGAAATTGCTAAACTAATCTAAGAACTCACTGGAACTCGAAGGGACTCGGTAAGGAGTGTAAACTTCCGTCCTGATTGCCATACTTGGTTTACTCTGCGTCTTCACGAAGCCAATCTCTGCC
Organism: Porites evermanni; assembly: GCA_942486025.1. Lineage (NCBI taxonomy): Eukaryota > Metazoa > Cnidaria > Anthozoa > Scleractinia > Poritidae > Porites > Porites evermanni. Next base: position 5,378 of record CALNXI010001624.1, on the reverse strand, counting down.
TACCAGTGTCTTTAGATCTAATAAAACCAGTGGAAAGACAAACTGACGTCAGAAATTGATTGTTAGTAAGCGCAATTATTAGGTAATTTCCCCACACTTGTTTTAAAATGGCATCATACATCATGGCTTGTTGACCGAAAAGTTTGATTTCAACGTGTTTTTTTTTTTCGACGTGTAATCCTGGACAATACCCCAAAACCTTTTTTGTGCTTCCTATTTCGACAGATCAAGTGATGATAGTTTTTCTAGGAATATGGTTTGGAGTTTTTGTTGAGCACAATCGGTAAGGCCTAAATTCACTTTCGCTTTCTCAAAAAACAATGGTTATTTTGGTGTGAACGCGTAAGTGTTTGTAAAGAATGTGTCCGTGCGGAAAAGGATTGTTTTATCCCAACTGGGCTACATCATCAGTCATTTTTGAGACATAGCCGGTAATTTTTTACAAAGATAGGTTGTCATTCTAGGAAAAAAAATCGAATTAGATGTCAAAGAATCCTTCCTAGTATTTAAGATCTAGTATTTAAGGGGTTTTTTAACTTTCAATATTCACATAATCGATTTCCTGCTGTTAGGGTTTTATCCCTTAAAAATAACATCATGTACTTGTTTACACCAAAACTTCCTGCGCGACACTCTGACAGTAACGCGGAACGTGAACTTTACACTCTCCTTATTTATTGAAATTAATAGCATATCATTTATAAGAAACTATTTAAAAAAATGCCCTTTCCTTGAGTGTCAATGTATTTAGCACGAAAGTACTAACTGGGGACACTATTTTTACGTCTCCTACAGGAGAGGAGACCGCTATTTTACGTGGTCATTCGAGCCACGCGAAGGTCTAGGCATTTGCAGGGCAAAGACAGTACGTTCAATTCTCAATCATTTTAAGACCATGATTGTTGGTCCGGTTGCGGGAATTGAGCTCTGGACTGAGCTGATCCTGTTGCAGTTGACTGAACAGTGACAGTGACGGAAGTGAAGTTTTCTCTCCTATGACAGTAACGCAGGAAGTAAACTTTGCTCTCTTTTTTCCATACTGAAATATCGTTTCTACGAAAACCCTGTGTGACAGCTAACTGCTTTTATTAAAAACTGAATCATTGGATATTGCAATTCTAGAGTTCTGATTGGCTTAGCTATCATGGTATATGAGCCATTATACCATGTTCTCCAAATATGGTAACCGTAGCCGTCTGTTCAAAATTAAAAACAAGCTGAAAATCGGTTGTTTTTACGAATAAAGTTGGGAAGAATTCTCGATATTTTGTGGGCGTTTGTTGGATATAAGATGATTATAGCCAACTCATGTCCAACGCGCACTCGTGGAAGAATTGTTAATTGACACTATGTCATAATATCTATGTATACTGTTCTAATATATTTGTCATGGACTTCCGTACGGGAAAAAGAAAAACTCCTGGCCTCAGTTGTTCAATAGGTGGATAGCGCTATCCACCAAATAAATCGTTATCCAGTGGATAGTGCAACTGTTTGTTTCTCTAATACTTATCCACTAGATGGTGATTTATCCGATATATATTGCTATCCAAGTTTGAACAGTCTGGGTCTGGATTCAATGGCATTTACTCACCACAATATGCCGAATGTGCGAAACTTGCATCCCCATACTTTGTTTCGCCTGCGCCCTTTTATGTTCGACTTTTTCTTTCAAGTAAGTGAGGTCTTTCTCTCTAAGTCATCTTAGCGTGGCGATGAAATAACAGAGAATAGAAGTTTTTAAATAAATATATTGAAGAACTTCTACGTCTTTTTAAAAGGGACAGGTGTCTTTGTGTATTGTTACGCATGATTCGCTGATATTTGAGTGTCCAGTGGAGATAATTTCCACGAAAATGTTTGAATTTTAATAGCCCTTTCATGGAAAAGACTCAGCTATGAGGGAAAAAATTGGCATTGTTTTGGTTTTGTCTCTTTTATTGTTTCTCTTTTATTTTCAAGAGTTCTGACAAAAAAATACTTTCGACATAACAAATGCCAGCGAAATTGAGAGGGAAAATGTTTTTAAAATAGAAAAGTAAAAATCTTTCTTCTGTCTTGAAATTTTCGCCGGACGAAGGTAACTTTGTATAATACATATAAAACAACTAACCATGCAGTCGAAGCTAGTAGAGAGCTAAACAGCTGGACTTTTTTCTTAGCATAGGCGAGGCGTTTAATTTCTCTCTTGGCAGCAGTCAAAGTTAAAGTTGCAAAATTCATTCTGTTAAGTTGAGATGCCAAGTGCTGCTGAAGAGGGTGACACTAGAGGGTTTCCTGCACAGACTCACTGCAGTGCATCAAACCATAACTCGTTCAGGAGTGAAATTTTAAATACGTGCACATTTATTCGTAAAGATATACTTCGGTAACATGAAATCTTCGAAACAATATGAAGTCGACAGCAAGGGAAACGCCAAAACAAGAACTCTGCACTCTGCACGTGTTTCACGCTTTTCTGTCAGTTTCTCTACCGTCCCTGCACAGCTACGAAGTAAAATGACCAAGTTTTAATGTCCATTGAAAACGTGAACGGTTAAGCGATAAATTTTGCTCCAACTCCCTGAAACGTCTTGGAAAGTAAAATTTCGTTGGGTTTTGATGACATTTATCTGATAGGGCATGAATTTTTCGTTATTTTAGGCTATGGGGTGTAAAACATGAGTAAGTAACCAACTGATAACTATAACAGGGAGGTAATAGTACCGGTATCTGACTGCTGAACGCATGCTGTCCTTGGGAAGTTTTAGCCTGCGTGGCAGACGCAAAAAGGAGGGGGAGGGGGGAGGGAGAAAAGCGCGAGGGGGAGAAGGGAAGGGAGCGCCTGCTATAAGAGCAGGTGTTTTTTCTCAACTAATCCGATAACGTCAACTATCAAAACGTGACCAATCACAAGAAGGACGCTTCTCAGCATGGTCCGAACTTTAATAATTACTTTGTTTCCCGGAACTGATTGTCAAGTCGAGACGCTTTTTTCAAGTGATATCATAATCGAGCGAAATAAAACATTTTTACTGTTCTTGCTCCCGCAGCAAACACGAAAAACATAGACTACGAGCAGTCTCTCTTTTCTTACTGCTTGCAGTTTACGGCAAACAATGATCGGTTTCGTGTGAATACACAAAATCTTTGTTCTTACCTCATCAAAAACAATGGCCAGCCCGCTGAGACCCGAATAATGAAAGGAGAATTATAAACAATTGTCAAAAAGATCTGCGAATAGTTTTTACCAAAGCTTCAGCTCCCTCTTTACAAATCATTAGAAGTTCATTCGTGACGGTATTTAGTGTTTTTGCGGAAAAAGCGGTCTTGTGAATATCAGCATTGCAGATGTTTGGCAAGAATCGTAATCACCTTGAATTGCCGCTCGGTGTTTGGGCAAATCCAGTATACAAAACCTCCTGAGCATCTCTGCCTGCTAAAGAAGCTGTTACAGCTGGTTCTAGTTCGGGTTTTAACGTTAAGTTGCTACATGATTGGAGTAATTTTGATCTTCCAAAGCTTATGCCAGAAGAACACATTTGCTTGATGCCTGCATCATGTTTGTCTCTCATTAATGCCAGGATACAAGCCAATAAGTTACTCATTACGGCTCAGCCAATCTGGAATTTGCGGACGCCAGCGTTCGCAGAAATGAACAAAAGGGGGTTCTTATAGCAGGCGAAACATCTGAAAAAGGTAGTCATGTTTTTTCTGGACGAAATTTTCCAATGGAAATTCGTGTTCCATTGCTTCAAAGCCATCTTTGATACCGGTTTCAGGCCTTCACGGTCGTTTTTCGGTAAATGGAACTGATTTGTACAAATGGTAAACGCGATTCCGGGACGAAATTTACCAGTCCTGAATTTTGCGTACCATTTGCCCAGGCCGTGGACCGACTGGTTTGCCCACATGTAAATGGTAAACAAACTGTAGTGACATTGTAATCAATTTTGGCTAGTAATTCAAAAGTAGAAAGGTTGAAATACTTTATTATGATATCCACAGTACAGTATAGTATATCTTTATTGCGCCTTACTCTCCAAAGGGAGGATGGTCTAGTTACAATAAAGGTTTTCATAACTACAACAAATTACATAAAATATGAACGGAAACAACAAAATTATACGGCATATACCATTTCGATAATTATACTATAATTTAATTAACCAATCAATTAGATTTTTGACTCAGGATTTGTTTTCGTTTTTTAAACATTAGATGCGCATATTTGGCTATAACTTTTGAAGTATTGTCATTGTCTAATCACAGTGTATTTAGGACACGGAAAACAACCGCTCTTTAGTTAGATTGTCCTTTAGTTCGCCTGTAACAAATTGCGTAACAGTTTCTTTACTTTTATTTTCATTTTGGCAGGATTTTTACGGAGGTGACTAAATCAAATTGAAGTCCATTTGGCCAAGACTGAAGGAGACTGCTAGAGTTTGCTACAACGTCTACGCCATGCGTGAAATTCCATCGTTAGATCGGAAAGATGACCAACGTTAGTTTCTCTCCTGTTGAAGGTTTTCCTCTTTCAATGGTATTTATGCGTGAAGTAAGGGAAAATAAAGAAACACTGCTTAGGCTGGAATTTGCATATGTGGATTTAATGGCTCGATGAAGAATTTATTTGGGCGGCGAAACGTATGCGAAGTAACTCGGTTCACCTGTATATTGTCACAGCTACCACCAAGATAAGTAAGACGATTGGTATGCTAAGACACTTTGTACCTTGTTCTATTCTTGTGAACATTTACAATGCACTGATAACACCTTACTTAACCTGTGGTCTTATCTCTAGGGGAAAGGCCTGAAAAACGTATCTCGACAAAATACTTATCCTTCAAAAACGTGCACTACGCTTAATATATTCTGCAAACAGACAAGATCATAGTTAAAGTACTGCCATTAAGTTTCTTGTATTATGAATCCGTCTTCAACTTAATGCACAACCTGACATAGACGAAAGAAATGCACCGATAAATATTTTGAACTTGCTTTCAAGGACATCAAATTCACATCACTGTTTTAGACGCTCAACAACTTCACAACATTTCTACAGAAAAATTCTAGACTTGATACACCTATTTCAAAAAAGATTGTCAAATGGAACGGCGAATGGCAATTGTCAAACGGCGGATTGTACGACCGAAAGGAACTTTGGGTTTCAATATTGATGGTTAATAATCAACTATCTTAGCTAGTCAATGATGCCGACTCCATTTAGTGAAGACCTTCGATGGCGGGTATATGGTTTGTCCATGCTCTTCAGCAATCAGTTGCAGGGGCTTCATTCTGAAGGAACAGTTGAGCGCTAAATTTCTACATTTCTAAATTTCTTGTGACTGGCGAGTAAGGTCGAAGACAATAGGCCGTTGTTACGAGGAAACGAGGAA
>CALNXI010001623.1:90420-105570 GCA_942486025.1 Porites evermanni | reverse complement strand
CCCCCCCCCCCCACATTTTGCGTGAAGGATGCACAGTATTTGACTTCTGTAAATATAACGGGCACGTTTTGCTATTATTTTAAGAGTCGTTTTCTCTTGCAGATTAAGAAACAAGATCAAGAGTTCAGAGTGGAAATGCTTCATTGCTCCATGTTCTCCTGACACAGCTTTATAATAAAAATTCAAGAGAAATAGTTTCATGTGTGGGTCTGGCTACATGATGGACCATGATGGTTAGGCAAAGTCTACAAAGGACAGCTGTCATGGGCTTTCTTTTATTTTCTAAAAAAAAGTTTGCCTTTGTACATCTTAGACATGAGTATTCTTTTTTAAGTTACCGACGGTATTAGAAATAATATTATTCATAGGAAATGTCCTGTAAAAAGAACAAGGTATCTTTGACATAAAATTGGTTGGTGCAAAGAAGAAATATCTAATAAAATCAAGTTTTTTTTCTATTGTTGTTTCATAATAGTCTTATAGAAATTGATTGTCAGTTTATTATTTACTTGTGGCAGGTGGCATTAACTATCAGTTAATGCTGCCTGCCACAGGGCAAGAGCCATGGTCATATATTCTTGGAAAGGGATAGAAGAGAAATGTCTCAAAATTAATAGACCTGACGACTTTAGTTTGTATGTTTTGTTTTCCCAGTAGGTCTCAGGAGAACTAAACCCTTCGTATAAACTATATGTAGATATGCAAGTGAATAAATGGAACAATTCTCTAGAGTAAAGTTAAATAATTGTTATCATAATTATAGTGAGAATAATATCTTATTAGAAATAAATATCTGTTTTCATGAAAAGCAGAAGTGTTTATTTTTGCGCAAATTTGTTTCTATCTCACCTGAGCATCCTCAAGACAGTTGTTGTGCAGGCTTTCCTATAAGCAGGGGTCTCAAAGTCTCCTTTAGATCCCAAGGGAAAAGCCCTGAGAAATATGTTTATGCTTAACAGTGGCCAGTAGTCTGGTGGCCATTTTTGTTATTGCTAATGCTCACTGGCTTCTCGCCCAAAGGATATTAATTTTTTTGTTCAGTTTATTTTTGGTTTCAGTGGCTGCTGCTGGCACGATTGAATACCCGAAATGCATGTGCAATCTATATGTAGTGGTTTAATTAATTTTTATCCCTTGTTTAACTTTTGTTTTCCTTTGTTTTTGGGCAAGGGTAATGCATGATAATGACGTGATAATGAGTTTGAAACAAAAGAAAATTTAAACCCAGGATAAAATTGAACCACAACATAATAGTGCATAGTAGCTGTGATCAACAATATAGGAGCCCAGACAAGTGGTCCTAAGTCAGTGCCCAGTGCCTGAAAGGCTGATTAGCGCTAATCCGGGATTACAATTCTGTTCCATTTTTAGATTTTACTCTCGTCCATTTTTGTGTTATCATCGCCTTATCTGAGAGTAAAGGTTCAACTGTATTTTGTAAGCTCGAGTTCTATGTTTCTAGACAAGAAAACTTTGCTTGAAATTTTGCTTAATCCTAAAAACAATAGTCCGCAGTCTACATTTTACGTTGCCCCAATATTATCTGTTGCAAGAAAAAAATTCCGTATGTTTCCCCACAGAATTTATTTTACATTTTTAGTATTACCGCCTGGACGAATATAACACCCACGGAAAATTAAGACGGAATTCCGCAGGAAATTGAGTTACTTTAATTTCAGTGGACAAACACCTTGTACCAGAATAATTTAAGCAATATTGCATTCTTTGTTACATTTTTCAAGGGATAAAGATGTAATAAATCATCTGCGAGTACACTGGTAAAATTCTGAAAATTTCATGGGTAAGATGTATTTATATGAAATTTGACATCCATTTTCTCGGGCTCCCATAAGCACTTTTTTGGGGGGTTACTACAGGTGATTTATTACATCTTTAGCCCTTGAAAAATGAAAGAAAGAATGCAATATGCTTTAAATTATTCTGATACAAGATTTTTGTCCACTGAAAATCAAAATTACTCAGTGTCCTGGTGGAAATCTAGGACCGCAACGCAGAGAGCTTGGGCTGCCTGTGCTCAAAAGTTGGAGTAGAGCCTGGGCATAAAACTCAGTCCAATATGGCGGAGACCACAGAGCAAAATGTGCAGCCAAGTTCGATACAACATCACGAGGTTATCAGCAGTGATATGGACACAACAAAAGATCCAGAACATGCTTCTTCTAAGTCCATGTCAGAAGGACCTGTTGGAATGGAAAAAACGAATGTTCCCCATGGGGAAGTGATGTCTCTAAAAGAGTGTTGTAGAGAGGCGTTCGATAAGATAACCGAGTATTTGAAAGGGGAACTGGCTGGTAGGTAGAATCATAGTTAATGGAGGTGACTGGTTATGAAGCCCGGCAAACATCAAAGGAGTAAACAAAGATGCCAAGATTTATGTTAGAAGGTCCACGACCCTGCACAATCTTTTGTTTTGCGTTCATACGTTATGCATGAATTACGTAACCAGCACGTTTCTATTGGTTAGTTCCTCAGTACGGAGTAAACAACTATTGTGTTTTGTGCAGGGTCAAGGCCAAAAAAGAGAACAAAAACATACAACAAAGAACTTTGTCGGGTTTCTTAACCATTCCCTCTATTAACTATGGTAGAATAAAGCTTGTTGCATGAGATATTTTTGTTTATTTTATACGGTGCAAAATTTAACGAGCAATTTAGAATGCTTGGCGTCTTAAATTATTCAACTGTAAACTGATTTGACCAAGTTTCTTGACACTTGATAAAGCAGATTTGGTACAGGTCGTGGAAAACCTACCCTGCGAGCAGAGGCCCTTCGATCTTCCTACTTATCTAGGAAGATCGAAGGGCCTCTGCTCGCAGGGTATGGAAAACCTGGCAAGGCATGGAATTTAAGAATTTCATTTTCAAGGCCTGGAAAGTGATGGAATTTAATTTTCGGTCCTTGAAAGTCGTGGAAAATTAAAGTTTTGTTTGGTAGAGTAGTTACTACAGATGATAAAGCAAGGATAGTATAAGATGAAGAGGAGTAATTAATCAGCGTGAACGACATGCAGTTTGTGGATACCAGCCTTGTTTCTGTTTAACTTTTTAAGTCAAAAATATGCTAAAACAAGTAAAGTTCTAAAAATTTTCAAAAGTGACAGCTAAACCTAAGGTCATGGAAAACTAGAAATGGTCATGGAAAAAGTCATGGAAAGTCATGGAATTTGAAGAACTTGAAAAAGTACAAACCCTGTATTTAAGGCTCCTTTTTTTGTTGTTGCAAATTTCAGGTTCTCTAGAGGACTACGTTCTTCTAGAAAAATTGAATAAAATGACAGTCACAAAGTACAGTGACATGTCCAACACTGCCAAGACTCTCATTACAGCCATGGAGGAACTGGATAAGAAATGTGAGTTAACTGTATGTATATATGTGTAAGATTTGTTCATGTTGGTGATCACAGCCGTAACAAAATAGATCAAATTTTGTCATCGTGCATTGTGCATAAGAAGCCAATAAACATACATCGAGCCTGTATTTCATTGATGGTGCATAGATTGTGTCTTCATGGTGCCATCGAGTTTTACCCATGCTTTCGTCGAGCCTTCATCAAACGATGTATCGTTGATATATCATTTTCGGAAAACAACTATGGTGTTGAAAAGAGAAATAATGAATAACAATAAACATGGATATTTAAACTTGTAAGAAAGGCAGTTTTCTATTAATGAAGCTTTATTTTTCAACTTCAAGGGTTGAATTTACGAGTGTGTTTTGTTCTAAAGGTGTTAACGTGTTTCTCTCTTTGAGCCTAAATGATTATTGTGCTTAAACTGTGCCTTAAGGAAAAAGGCACAATGCACAAATGACAAAGAACAATAATTGAACCTCTATGCACTGTTATGTATTGTGCATTGGCAATGTGGTGCATTAAAAATTATGGTATGTTCTAATGCTAAAAAGGTGTTTTTCATTTAGTAACCTTGAAAAATGCAGCAATAAATTTTAAGCCTAGGAGAAGCTTTGGTACATGTGCATCTCGAAAAGCTTTGTCTATTCTGATCTGTATGGTTTTATTGTAGAGTTAAGTGAGATTGAAACTTAATAATTTTTGGTAAATAGTAAGGCAAAATAGCTTCTTTTAACTACCCTACATTTTGTTAACAGCAAAATAATTTCTTTAAATCAAAGCTTTATGCAGAAAGTATGTTCTCTCTGTAATACTCATAATTTGATTGCAAAGCAACGTGGCCAAAAATCAAGTTTTTATACACGAGTTTAGAGAAACTGTAACAGTAAATGTATAGTAAGTCCATTTTTGACAAAAAAGTGGTCACCAACATTGTGCATATGGCCGTAATTTGAGAGGCCAGCAAAACGAGAGGACCAAAAACAAAAACAAAAAGAAAAAAAACTTCTAGGCAAAGGAAAGAACCAACAACAAACTCAATCCAAATATTAGACTCTCCTAGGGGGAGTAGGGGGGGGGGGGGGGACATATGTCCTTAGCCTGAATTTCAAATATGGTTGTTTTGTGTTTTGTGAAGTAGGCCATGTCCTTGTTGTTAGTATTCAAACCATCTTTATGTCATTATTGTGTCCCTGTTTCGTCTAGTCTTATTTGGCTGTTTTAAAGCCATGTTGCCTGTTGGAATTTTATTTTGTAGTAAGGTTTTTCAAAATCTCCTTCACTATTATACAGTAGAACCTACCTTACAACCACCCTGTTTAAACAGCCACCTCATTAACCCAACAGCTTCACCTCATAAATACGACCATATTCTTTTCCCCCAAATGTAAAAAGCACTGAGTCATTTTTTTAAATTGTTATTTTGATAACCCTGTATATACGACCAACTCATTATTACGACCTGGATTTTCCAGCCCAAAGATGGTCGCATTGATGGGTTCTATTGTTTGTAAATATACACATTATTCTGTAATAACAATAATGTTTGTGCTGTAGTTTTCACATTTTTAACTCGAAATATGCTTTTTTACTACAAAAAAATTGTTTTCCATGGCTAATGTTAATTTTTTGTAATATTTCTATGAAGATAAAAGTCTAGAGCCATATTTGGAGCAGATTGACAAAGTGGAAGAAAGTGTTGCCAGCCTTGAACAAGCTGCTTACAGACTTGATGCGTATTCCAAGAGATTAGGTTTGTATTTTTAAAGAACAAACACTAAGTCTATTGTCGTGTATGACTTTGCAATCAAGAAAACCTGCACTGCAATATTTGGAATACCAGTAATAATGTGAATTACTTTGCATGTACTTAATATGCAACTAAATGCTCAAACCTTTCACATAGCTCAGGATGTTCATGCTGTATCTTGGACTATGTAAGATTTGAAAATTTTTTGTTTCATCAGGTTTGCTGATGGTCTGAAATTCCTAGTTAATGAAGACTTTATTAAGCATTAAAAAAATGCATCAAAATTCAAACAGTGAGAACTACCACCAAACATTAAAAAAAAAGGTATAAATAACACAACAATTAGAAAAGGAGACACAGATGGACAGACCTGAAGAAGATTGAAATGGGTTGCAATTTTTGGCTTTAAAAACCTGTTGGCTAATAACTTAGATGTTTATTATAATGGCTTCCTGTTTGGGGAACTGGAAACAAGTGCAAGACATACAATTTGACAATCATTTGACAGGGGGCCAAAAAGAGAGAGTTTTTATTAATTCACAAAAACAATAGCACATCACAAAGGCTTTCCATGAAAGTGAAATCAAATGCGCCATGTAACTTGGAAATGTTTATTTAACAAGCATTGATTTAGACACTAACTTCAAACATGAGCCAAACCAAATTAATGCATAATGTATTCATTGTTGAAAAATGAGCATTTTTTTTCCTTTTGAATTTTGTTTGGCCGAAATAAAGGTCAGCATCTGAATCAATTTAATGAGCCTTGTATTCAACACAAAGTAGTGTTGTCCTATAACTTAATAAGGGTGGTATTTACCGTTTTTATTGCAGAAGCTAAATTCAAGAAGCTAGAGAGAAGATAAAATTGAATGATTCAAAACGATATTTTTTGGATAAAAATTGTATCACTTGAAGCTCACATTATGGAAAGAGGATGTGTCAAGACCACATGTAACTCTGTTATTTGAAAGGCTAAAGTATAGGTCAGACTTTGGTATTAGTTACATGTAACTACTGATCAAGAACCTTCCTGCTGGCAGAATAGCCAAGCTGTTGGTATGATATTGGTACATGTAACCTTATTAAGGCAGAAAACAGTGTTTATTGTAGGTCACAAAATGTCAATGGCAGAGTTTTTAATTATAAAGCAACCAAAATGAATTTAACATTTACATGTATAGCCTCCTATGCAAATTCTTAGGACTTTGTTGCCTTGAGAATGTCTATGTTGTAGCTATTTTTTTATCCTAGGTAATTTTTCTTTTTCTTTTGTTTCAACTTCATTAGCATACATTACCATAACCAAAAACAAAAGAAAAGCAAAAATTACATGAGATAAAAAATTTACTAGAGCATCTACCGTATTTTCTCGATTAAACGCCCCCGGCGTTTATTTCAAACTTGGCCTCAGGGACCCAGCGTTTATTTGAAGCAGGCGTTTAATCGGGGTCCGGCGTTTATTAATAAAGTAAAATTTTCATCATTTTTAGGTTGATGTATTATTTCACATTCTTTGAGATCCGTGCGCAGTTTGTCAAGGCGGGACGATTTCTCCCTTGGACCCGACCTGACATAATGTCCCTGTATCTCACGGTATTACATACGGCATTACATACGGCATGTGTATATTGTAATCAGTATTTATGCAAACAGAACAAAACGTTTAAAGTTTAAAAACGGCAATGTCGCCAACGTCCTTTATGTTTGTATCAACAAACGTTCGCAATAATGTTTGTGTTCTAATCGGCTAATCTTCGTGGACAACAATCTCATTACGTTCTGTGCTTTTCTAGTGAATATCTGTACTTGTNGGTATTACATACGGCATTACATACGGCATGTGTATATTGTAATCAGTATTTATGCAAACAGAACAAAACGTTTAAAGTTTAAAAACGGCAATGTCGCCAACGTCCTTTATGTTTGTATCAACAAACGTTCGCAATAATGTTTGTGTTCTAATCGGCTAATCTTCGTGGACAACAATCTCATTACGTTCTGTGCTTTTCTAGTGAATATCTGTACTTGTTGGCTCAACGCAAATAAACGCCGGGACCTCGAACAAACGCCCCCGGCGTTTATTTAAAAATTGGCAGTTTTGACCCGGGGTTTACACAAGGCCGGCGTTTAATCGGGGTCCGGCGTTTAATCGAGAAAATACAGTATGTTGGGGCCCAGGGGGCGTTCTCTGCATTTCAAGTGACAGGGATGATCGAATGAGGGCAAAAATCAAAACCCTAAATATTCCCTATTGCTTCAAACAAAACCCAATGAAATCCCTGGACCAAACTTTAACCCCCCAAAAGTCCCACGCCAAATTTCCCAGCCATAAAAATTTCAGTTTACTTTATTCACGAAACTATGCGGCCGGGCGCATGCAGGAACTATCACAAATCTTCAGATTGTTTTGAATACCCCAAAAATCCCTACTTAAATCATGCTACCCCAAAAAATTACTTGCGAAAATTTTCCTACCAAAAAAAAACCTTCTATCATCCCTGCCGCTTTACATTCGGAGTACCCCCTTGGTGTTGGAGGCTGCCATTATATTAGAGACATTTTTGTATGACCTTTGATATGATAACAATGTACTTCACTTCCAATTCACTTCCTTCTAAACCATACATCCAAAACACAGGATTGGGACTAAGACAGCCTTTATTAATAACTGTGAAGACTAATACATATTTTAAAATAAAATATAAAGGAAAACTAACACTCGGTACATATAACCTGACAGTACACCACAATGGACTAATAAACAAAAATAAAAAATACACAGAGCTGTCATAAAACTAAAATAGATAGAAAGATTGGTGGGTGGAAGGGAATAATTTTCTTAGTTGATCGGACTGCTCTGCTCCAAGCACAGTAAAAACCCACAACTAAGAACCTGCATTTTCCCACGTTAGCCTAGACAGGTTCTTACATAAATCTTATGGTAATTAGTGCAAATAATTTTAAGCTATTTGGGTTCTTAAAAAAGTTCTTATTTTCTGAAAGGAAAAATACATACATGTAGCTCAGAGTATTTCGTGGTATCCAGCTTAATTATTCCTTATTGTATTATCATGCAGTTGGCATAAAATACAATGTCTCCAAAGAGGATCCTAAATATTGACTTATCTTATTTTGCCCAAGTGTACAGAATTTTTTTATACAGATTTTAGAAAATAAGAACGTGTTTCAAATTTTAGGCCAAACAGGTTCTTGTACAGAGGGGGCCTAACAGGCACATTTTAGCCTAACAGGTTCTTTAGTTTCTTAGTCCTGTGTTTTTCCTGTACTCACCTTGATCATGAGTGCATATGTAAGAGGTATCCTTGAGTTTCCCTACCAATCTTCATATACTACTACAAACAGTACTTTTACACTTTAATATCCTGTATATAAATTACACTATTTACTAGCCTCTAGTAATTTCACTTAAATTTTATCACTAGCCCTTGAGGTAATAATAGTTGCAAAATCTAACACTGTTGCTAAACAAATGTGACCTCTCACGCGAAAACGTACACTAGTCACAAATATAAACTGGGCAAGGGTGACTATACCCCTGATCTAGATAAGCATCAAACCTAAGCTGATGCTTTCCTTCTAAGACAGTCTAAAAAATCAGTTAAAATCAGTTACAGTTATTTATGAGCATATTACTGATACATAAATAATTTATGTACTTATAATTATTTTTTAAGTATATTACTGACACACTGTAAAATAAATTTGGAGTGGGTTATAAATGACAACAAAATAACCATGGGATATACTGCAGAAAATCAGAAAATCAATTCCCTTTTCCCTCAAAAAGCAAACCTCTAGTACAGCAAACCCTTTCAGGATGGTACACGTAGGTACTTAGCAGAATTTCTAGGGGACGAAAAGTAAATCTTTTAAACAGATTACATAATTTACGTAGATTATTGGTTTAAGACTAAGAAATTCTATGTTGTTGAAACTTGCTCTCAGTGTATATGTGGTGATAGCATTTGTGAATATAAACTACCAGTGAGTATTTAAAAGGTCCTAATTTAGTTGCTCAGTATATTTTGTATACCACTGCAGCACCCACATACACTAAAGAAATTGAAAGGTGATTTCATGTAATTTTAATTTTTATTCATGTTATTTCTTCTTATCTGAAAAAGGTAAAACCTGCTTTTCAGGTGACTATTTATGTGTGGGAAAATTTGACTTGGAAATAGTTCAAGAAATTGAGGCCATAAAAGTTTACATGTCAAAATTTTCATGGAGTGAACCTAATCTCATCAATTAAGTACATGCTCCAATTGGATCTGTCCATTAGAAAACATAAAATCTCTATTACCCTAATGGTTATCTGCTGGATAGTTAACAATATTATTATTCCTCGAGCCAGAATGGGCCCTGAGTCAAGGCCTCATGGGCTATTGACTCAAAGGCCATGAGGGCGGGAGTAAAATCCAGCTAGTTGGTCCAAAATATCGAGACAAAACAACTTTAGCTAGTTAAAGCAAGACTTTAATCCTTTTTTGCCGCCAAAAATCTGGCGCTTTTCGCTACTAGTGGGCTATAACATATAGCCTACTAGTAGCTCAACCAATCAGAACACAGCATTGATAATAGACCAGTAGTTGGATTTTACTAATATTATTTATCCAGTGGATAGAGCTATCCACCTTTTGAACAGCTAGGGTCAGATGTACATGAAACATTGACATTTGAATCAATTAAGTTTGACATATCTAATTTAGGTCAACCCATGAATTAAGGTTGAGTGGCCTACATGGGAATTTTGACTGTGGAGGGACTTGGTTCAAACATTGAACTTTTCATTTTTCAAATCTATTGCATACATTACTGGAATTTGTTTTGACTGGTAAGCATTGTAGACCATGCTTATCATGAAAATTAAATAATTCCAACAAATTTAGTTGGATGTCTGAATCAACTGCCAAACTTATCATTTGGGTCGACCCAAATAGGTTTGATACGAAAAAGTGTGAAGTTTGAAATGTGCCTAATGGCAATATAATCTTACCTTGCT
The DNA here is from genome assembly GCA_942486025.1 of Porites evermanni. Taxonomy (NCBI): domain Eukaryota; kingdom Metazoa; phylum Cnidaria; class Anthozoa; order Scleractinia; family Poritidae; genus Porites; species Porites evermanni. Next base: position 95,423 of record CALNXI010001623.1, on the reverse strand, counting down.
CTCTCATCATTACAACACCACAGCTTCTTAATTATTAAGAAACTAAAACCCTCCACCCCTCCATGGAACTATTCAGTATATTTCAGTATATAAAAGCGGAACATACTGCAACTAGTGGATAAACGAACAGGGTTTTTCACGATAGACATCTTGACAGCTTTGCTGCAGTGTTGTTTCTTAGATGTTGATACTGCATATTGTGTGACATGCCAAACTCTGCTTACATTTTGTATACCACGATGACCAAGTATCACTAATAATTTACAGCGCTTTTGCGTACCAGCTTTTAACACAGGTTGACTGCAGTGGCTCTGACACTTTGGTTGGGGTATAACCTGGACAGTTTTGATGCTCTTTGCCGAGCTTGTTGACATTGATAATTGCTAACATCACCAGCCTGAACTATGGGAGCGTGAAGCATGTTCTTGCCATCATTACACAAGCTTTCTAATGTTACTATTAAATGAAATTCTCTTTAAGGACCTTAACAACTTTTTTCATGGAGGGCCGTTTATCTGGCCCGCTCTCGGTACAGGCAATTACCAGTTCTTGAAGCTTTGGACAAGTTATCCGTTGAATCTGTTGAGACAATTGGCTACGATCTGGTCGCGTACCTATTGCCATTTCTAGAACAACAAGACCATAGCTCCAGACGTCCATCTGAAATCAACATAACAGAAGGGTCCAGTTAGAAAAAGGAAGGAAAGGGTGAAATTCTGATGCCATGCTTACAAATACAATACCAAAACAAGTTATAAAAATTATAAACATTGAGGATTTTTTGTATACAATAGTTATTACCCCCACAGGGATTTCGCCTAGAGGCGAAATCCCGAGGAGGCACCCTAGTAACTCGCGCGTATATTAAGGACAGTACTTACAGTTCAAATATACAGTCAGTATACTAGAAAAAATGTCGATTTGCTCGAACTGGGGCCGCGAGGAATCGGTAGGTAATGATGACGTTTCTATTGTTTGCGCCCGCAAGTACGAAATAGTTAGAATGACGTAAAGACAGAAAATCCCGAAAGGACCGCTCAGGTAGATTTTGTGACATTTATTGTGCAGTCGCACTTCGATACTCTTTTGCGTTACGCAGTGACATTCTGTGGAGCAGTTGTTTTGAAACTTATGGACCAAAAGACACTCGTTAAGCGCAGGAGAGGTTATAAGGTGCGTTTAACTGTGTATATATAAACACTTGGAGAGTTTGCCAGACACGAGTTCACAATTCTTTGATTTATATTGGAAACCTTGCCAGACACTCTTTCTCTCTCTTTGCCGGATTAAGATTCAGCCCCAAACAAGAAAGACGAGTGAACACCGGCTAGCTTATCACTAGCAGATTGATGGACATTTACAGAAATTCGCCGACAAGCAAATTCTGTGCTGACTTATTCCCTGCTGACAGATGTCCTTCCGTTATGTAGTTTCAAGTAAGACTAGAATGCGCTGGCGTGAATCGATCAAACGTCCTTTTAATTTCTAAGGCTTACTTTCGGCAAATAAAATGAACTGAATGTAAAAAGGGAAAGAGAAATAGCGAAAAATTCAACTTCTAATTAAATCTTTTATTATGGTTTAGAATAAACTATTCTCGAAACTGAGAAGAAAGCTGTGTAAATCGGGCTGAAACTGTGCATTGAACCTTGCGTTTCCTGTATTTATCTCACCTATTGTATGGAATATGTGTGAAAATCTTCATTATGAATCGGTATATTTCAAAGAGCTACACAACCAGCAAGAATACTATTGACCGACAATATACAGAACGGGGGCAGCTGTAGTGTCAACTATTACTAGTTATTAATACTCTGAATACTCACATCAACTAAATAAATGAAAAGCAAAACATTTGAGGAGAGTTAGAGGGCTGGGCATGCAATCACGAATGGTAGATTCATCGAGCTTTTTTTAGTCCTGGTAATGAATCCCCTACTAGTTGACGCCATAGTTGGATTGAGTTTATTTCTGGTTTCTCCATCCATGTTGCAAGGGTCTTTAATTTCAAGTCCCCACCTCGGGGGAGAAGGTTGGCTGATTCTCATTATTGTTCTGACTAGAGGTTTTTCTCTGGCACACTGGTTTTCCCCTCTACTCAAACACCAATATTTCCCAAGTTATTCCCATGTGGAGAGATGAGATTGGGTGGATGAGTTTATATGCTACCACTAAACAGGGGCTTAAATAAACACTGCATGACGACTGATGAAATTAGTCGACTACTTTTAACAGAGACACACACCCCAGTCCAACCTGCGTGGCAGGCGCAAAAAGCGGAGGGGGGAAGGGAGAAAAGTGCAAAAGTGAAAAGGAAGGGAGTGCCTGTTTTAAGAGCCAGTGTTTTTTTTGTTCTGCCTAACAATTTCCCTAACTCATCCAATGATGTCAACTGTCAGTACGCTACCGATCACAAGTAGGGGATTCGTCTCAGATTTTACCTTTACCGGAAATGGTCGACTAGTTGAGATCCCGGGGTTGAGACCCTTTTTTCAAATGATAATTATCATTATCTAGCTAGCAAAGTAAAACATTTTTGTTGCTCGGCAAACACCACAATGATTTCCCTGCTAGCAGGGAAAACAATAATCAGTTTCGTGTGAATACAGAAAATCTTTCAAAACCTTTGATCTTTCATCAAATATAATGGTTGCAAAGAACAGAACAGTCACTAGCCTGAATCTAGCCTTTGTTTTCCGGTGTGTATTTCATTTTGCGGTTGGTAAAGTAAGAGTTTACAGCTGAGTGAAAGCTGAACCGACGCAGGCTAGAGTAGCCTGTGACGCGAATAATTATTTTATGCTGACATCGTAGCTTTCTTCGCGGAACAAGTAAACTTACATGCCCTCCTATGAAATTCACGGCCGAAAGATCTGAAAATGAGACATTCTTTTTAGAAACGGTTGTATACCAAGGTACAACATTCAGCGAAAAAATGAGAAAAAGCTATCCTTGACGTAAAGACGCATTTGAAACGGAAACCTTACAGTATATACATTTTCACCTCTTATCACCCACCAATTGTTAAAGCGCCTGTTTGACAGACGAGAAGCCTTGAGAATCCTACGAACAAACTCCTCTGAGGAAGTATTTCAGATTTCAAAAGCCCTCAGTGATGGACAGAGGCTAGCCACACAATTTTGAAAGAAAAATTGCAATTAGAAGTATAACTCACAGAAAGGAAGGCAGCGCTCCTGAAAAAAAAAAACAACCAGGAAGAAAAAGACTGAAATATTGCCTTTCGTGACACAATACCAGCCCTTTAAGTGTCTATAAAAAAGAAGCTTTAATGAAAAAGTGGAATCTCATACAAAACCAACCACTACCTTGCCAAAATTTTAAAGAACCACCTAAAGTGTTATTTCTTTGAGAAAGTAAAATTATGGCAAAGGAGATGCTTGTTAATTAGAACCAAAACATGAGAGGGATAGATGTGCAGCCTGTCATCTCTTGCAGTTTTTCAATAAAAATAATTTAAGTATCCAAAAGGCTAGAGTCCAGTAAGTAATTAATTGATTACTTTTTACTGTGCCCTGTAGTCGACAGGGAAACCAAGTTCGCATTTACAATAAAAGCTTGGGTGGTTTTATCAGTACTAATTATTCATTTAATGGCAAACAATGATGAAATAAACGTTCATGTTGCATAAAAAACAAGAGTTAATGAATGGTTTAGGCGCAATCAAATGATGCATTCTTGCAAGTTTTACTCTTTCCTTAGAGATCAAAGTCTTGAAAAGTGGGTGAAATACATCCAAAATATCAATAATTAACAAGCGTTTTTACTTATTAACTGAGATTTTCCGACAACCGGCGAAAATCGAAAAGTTTAACCGACTACCGACAAAGATCGAAAATTTTAACCGACTACCGACAAAGATCGAAAATTTTAACCGACTACCGACAAAATTACTGAATTTTAACCGACAACCGACAAGTGGACCCCCCCATTCAGACCCTCTATTAAATTTCATTCTAGTTCAGGTTTCAACGTGAAGTTACTACATGATTCGAGTGATTTTGATCTTCTGACGTTTTAAATATGCCAACAGAACACAATTCTTTTGATGCCTACATCATGGTTGTTCCTCACCTGTGAATGCACATCAGTAAGCCCCCGGGGAGGGGGGACTCCGCATATGAAAGGGGTGGGTATGCTCGTCGTTTCGCTTAGAGGTGTAAATTTCGGATTTTGGTCTCATTTAGGGCGTTCTGGGCAAAACGCCATCATATTTAGCCGTGAAGGTCTCGTTTAGGGTTGTACGTGAAAAAATATAAAAACAGAAGAAGAGTATGATACTTGACATTTTAAATGCAAAAAGACATAGTAGTTGAATCGCATACCACAGTCTTCATAATATATAGTATAATATATATTATTAAATAATATATTAGTGATTCATTATATATTGCCGTTACAGTTCTTTTTAAGAACCTAGATTCCTATTTCAACAAGTTCCTTAGAGACAATCTGTACCAGCCTTCGGCCATCAGAGTATATAGCGTATGATGTATATCTAGCCGATTTTTTGAAAACTGACCTAATGAGATTTGCAGTCTGATTTGCGTGAAAAAGCATCATGGGTAAAAGTATTCGATGATAATGTCTTTGCCATCGTTAAAAGTCACTGTACTTTTCAATTGCCTGTGTTTTAACATGGTCTCTTTTAGGAGTCAAGAAAAGCTTGGGCCACACCCAGATCGGTCTTCTTTTGGTGTTTAATTCAAAATTTCCGACGAGCATCCACCCCTTCAATATGCGGAGCCTCCCCCCCCCCCCCCCCCCCCCCAAGAGATCTTCTAATTATTTTTATAAACGCCCCCCCCCTCCTCCCCCCCCCCCCCCCCCCCCCCCCCCCCCTTTTTTTCCCCCCCCTACCCCCTCACTACTTTTTTTCTTTTCCTTCTCCTTTTTTTTCACCCTCCACCCCCCACACCCCACACCCACACGACACGAGCCCCGGACGGGGGGGGGAGAGGGAGAAGGGGTGCGTGGGCGGCGGT
>CALNXI010001623.1:19833-90042 GCA_942486025.1 Porites evermanni | reverse complement strand
TCTTGGAGAAGATTGTATGAATGACCAAAGCCAAATTTATGAATCCATTGAAGTTTTTATAATACAATACATTTGTTAATGTACAATTTGTCTTAAGTCTCGCCCCTCCCCCCCCCCCGGTTAGTAAGTTACTCATTAAGTTCTTAAAGCAGGCGTCCCTTATCCTCTCTCCCCTATACCCTGCACCTTCAACGTTATTTAGCGTTCGCAGATCTCAGTACATTAGTTCTCATTCAAAGTCTCTTATGTTCAAGGATCGCCAGCTGGAACGCGACACCTATGGTATGTAAATTACTTTACACCCTTTCCTCGTAACGTGAGTTTGGGCCGCCTGTGCTCATACATCTAAACACTCACGAATTTCTAACCAAGAGGTCGCAGATTCAAGAGTGCTAAGAAACTCTTTATCAAGTTTATCGCCATTTCCTTTTATAGCATGTTCGGAAAGAATTATAGACTTTCACTTAGTAGCGCTGACAAAACTTTCAGATAAAATTTTGGCCGCCATTTTACTTCGGTGCATAGGGTGCTACGCGGCGGGGACTGGGAACTGCTAAGAAACAGCGAAACAAACTTCCAAACAAACTCCCGAACAAATCGAGTTTTAAGGTAGCTGCCCTGTGCGGTCAGCAATAAGCTGTGCCATTTTAATTTAAAAAAAAAGTTTACAAAAAACAAAAACAAGGAAGGTGTTGCTAACCTGTGTTGTCTGAATGTTGCTGTTTAATACCTCAGGGGCGGTATAGAGTAACGTTCCACGATTTGCGGTCATGTTATCACCTTGGAACCTTGTGGAACCTAAGTCGCCTATCTTAGCCGTTCCTCCTTTCAGTAGGATATTGTCAGTTTTAAGGTCACGGTGCACGATAGGGGGTTCGTTCCCATGCAAATAGAACAATGCTTCTGCAACATTCAAGGCAATGCTCACAATGGCGTCCTGCCGTAGTGAGTAGGGTGGTGAGCGTTTTTGAAATTCTATAAAATCGTGGAGATTATAGTCCATGAGTTCCATAACCATGTAAGGGCGAGAATGCACATCACTTGCAGCACCTAAAAACTTCACAATGTTGGAATGGTAGCAAAAAGATGCTGCTTCAATTTCACGTTGAAAAAGCTTCCGAGATTCAAGTGTATGATCTCTCAGTTCTTTTATGGCCACTGGGAGACGGACTGTTCCCTCAGAAACAACACCCCAAGTACCACTGGCTAACTCTTGGCCTTTGTGAACATTGTGTGCTATGAGATTCCACATTTCGTCCCTCTGTGCCCCGACTTTATGCAGTTGTCTGAGCACTTCCTGCAGTTTTCTGGTCATTTCTTCTAACTGGTTGCCCTTTTCTGTTAGCTGTCTTTCCTTTTCTTCTAGTTGCCAGGTTTCTACCCTCTGTCTGTCTGGGTACTTGTCACGCACTTGATTGACCGTTTCTTCTTGCCTCTCCTTATCTTGCCGTTCTTTGTCGACCAGTCGTTTCATCAACTGCATCAATTCATCGTGCTCTCTGGTTTTTTCTTCCAGCCCTATGATTCTTTCTTTAAGCTCTTGTTCCAGGCTTTCAATCTTTTCTAGCAGACGTTCATGTTGTTGACTGTTTTCTTGCCATTGACGGTTTAGTAATGATTGTAGATGGGCAGTGTATTCTTTTTCCCTCTCCAGTTGCCACCTTAATTGCTGGTTCTCATCTTCTTTCTGGATAGCAAATAATGTTAATAATAATATCTTTCTCTGACAACAACAACAACAACTTTATTCTTTGTAAACAGGGTTGGATAGTTTGTCCCGGAAATAGCTGGAAAGCTACATTGTGGTCGTGGCGAGGCAAGACAAGTTCATGAATAACATAATATTATCTACTAAAAAACAATGACCTTTAACTACTACAAAGCCTTTTAGAAGAGTTCAGTGATCTAATTAACTACTCAGCGCTTTCTGACATACTTAATTTATTAATATAACAATGCATTAAGATAAGGAGTCACTGACTCTTAAAGGTGGATAACACAGAAAAGGAAGAACAGACATTGAAACGTTTAGCAAGTGTAGACTTTTTTAATTATCATGAGGATCTGAATATAGTCATCCTCTTTTTCTAAGATATCAAATATCAACTTGCGAAGAACTCTTTTGAAAGTTTTCTTAGGAAGATCCGTTATATTGTGTGGTATCTCATTCCACAGATTTACTCCGAACCGAGAGAAAAAATTGTTAAGGACTTACGTACGTTGTTTCGATATAGTTTTTCAGAGGCCATACCGATATTTTTCAATCGCTTTAAAGGTGATTTTATCCTTATCTGATCGCTATAAGATTTACACCAATGATTGAGTATAGATTGAAATTTCTCAAAATGTAGGTTTTAGTAAAATCGATACTACTATGACAACAATAAACAAAAAACTTGGAAACTGATAAACGCCTAATTTTGCACGATCTAGACCACTGCTGAAAAACCTACACTAGGAACTTAAAGTTTGGTGTTAAGCAAATAACCTCCGTAAGAAGTAAAGAATTCTTAAACTCGACTAAGACGAAAATAGATTTCAAACCTTAAATTTTTCAATAGCGGTGATAGATTATTTAATAAAAACGTTATAAAGGACTCAAATTATTCTTAAGTAGCGTCAAAATGCTGCTTAATATCATATCTCGGTGCTAGGAAATTTTGGTGTATTTTCGTTCTTGCGATCTTGAAAACTAACCCGGCCGTTTTCTCACCACCTGTCTAAGTGCAACTTCTTTCAAAATTTGGACTTTAAGTGCTTTTTTGTATATCTCTGAAACGACTCGAGGGATTTTTTTTTTTAATCTCTTCACATAATCTTCATAATATATATAACAATGTCTGAAACTTTCATTGAGACCGATTCACTGCAACACCTTGAAATTTCAAGACAAACCAGTCAGAGGCGGATCCAGGATTTTTTTTAGGAGGGGGTGCGCTCGTCTCTTGCTCTACTTCAACACCAATAAACCACATAGTTTTTTTTTTGCAGAATACCAGTTGTATTAGAAAACCGCAGGTCATCTCGGCGGGGGAGGGGGAGGGGGGTGCGCACCCCCTGCATCCTGCCCCTAGATCCGCCCCTGAACCTATTCTACGAACCGGTCAGAATCAGCCTTACAACATTCACTGTTTTGACGTTATGCTTTTTCAAAATTAATGGGGACAATACAAATAACCACGACTAGTTCATTTCAGTGTGAGTATTGTCAATGTTTTACATTCAAAAGATGCGATAAATTCAAACTTAAATGTACTAGTCATGGAGGTATGTATAGTTCGCATTATTTTGGAAAAATTAGCATAACGTCAAAACAGTGAATGTTGTAACGCAGATTTTTGACCGGTTCAAAACAAAGTTCCTAGTGCTGCATGGATTTTCAGTAGATGGTCTAGATCACACGAAATTCGGGTTCTATCAATTTCAAAGTTGTTTTGTTTATTGTTCTCATAGTAATATCAATTTTACTTAAGACTACATTTTCACAAATTTTGATCCATAGCAAATTACTGGTGAAAATTTTATAGCGATCGGAGAAGGAAAAGAGACTTTTAAGGCGATTGAAAAATATCGGTAGGGCCTCTGAAAAACTGTATTGAAACACTTTAAAGACTTAAAGATATTCAGTAGTATTGGTCGAGGTACAAAGTGGCGTAGCTTTGCAATAATAGCCCAGCATTTTTACTAATTTTTGTAGCAATAGACTCAATATGGTATTTCCAAGAGAGATTCTTATAAATAAGAACGCCCAGGTATTTAATGTAAACTTTAGACTCGAAACGAACATGTTTATTTTTTTTTTCATTATCCTGAACATGCAAAGTTTTAATTGGTAAGCATTTCGCTATTGGTAAATGTTAAGAGTTAGTTTATTGGCTGTTAACCAGTCATAAAGGTTTTGTAGTCCATTGTTGACTATTGTCTCAAGATCTTTTAAATTTTTGTCTGCATAAGGAATGTTCGGTGTCATCTGCAAAATGGTAAAGCCTAAGTACATATGAGCATCTGAGGATTGACATAGCAAGAAAAGCAATTGTCCAAGAATTGATCCTTGAGGAACACCTTCCCAACGATGGCTTTATCTGAAATATAATGGCCTACTACTTGCGTTGTTTGCGTGCGATTCGTGAGATATGAGAAGAATCAATAATTACTTATTCCACGAAAGTCATAATGATCAAGCTTATCAAGTAAAATGTCGTGATTGACGGTGTCGAAAACTTTTTTTAAGGTCAATGAACACTCCACAAGATAGCAATCGCTGATTCATGTTTGTCTGTATATGTCCACTATTGCGTGTTGGGTTGAATGCCCCTTACGAAAGCCGTATTGTGACGAATACAAAAGGTCATGTTTCTCTATGTAGTTCGTCAATCTGTTGTATATAATTTTCTCAAATGCTCTTTCGAAATTTGAAAGTAAAGAGGTCTGTAGTTGTTTGCGTCCGTATCATTGTCACTCTTACATACTTGCGTAATTTTAGCGATTCTGGGCATGTTAACACTGTTTGTAGGAAAGTTACACAGTGAATTGGCTTGTCAAAGAAAATTAAGAATTATCTGCCACTTAAATAACTTTCTTACAATACTTCGATCAGGCCAGTAATTAATTATACAAGTGTTCTCTGGACTAATTGTGGTAAAGAAAGCCTGGGGAGAGTCCTGAAGCTCCAGAAATGAGGAGGTAGAGTGATCTTGAATGACCATCCTCAAACACTATCAGTTCCCTTGTTTAATCGTCTGAAATGGTTGCCTTTTATGAAGACTCTTTGACAATGATATCTAAATGTATCATTGCTAATATAAGCTACGTAAGTTAAACAGCAACATTCACACTAGACAGACTAGGTAGTGTAATATAAATTTAACTTCTCAGTCTAGATTTAATGGCCACAGTCTGAAGACCACAAGGGGGAAAGTTTAGCATGGTTTTTACGACAAAGGGACTTCGTCAAATCTTTCTAACACGCAATGTGGAATGAACTTTTTAGTCAACAGCAGACCCGACTTAATCATTTTGTTACTTAACCTGTTTGATATGTTTAGATTAGCTTATATTCTTGTATTTTATATAGTTTAGTTTTATCTATTTAATTATTTTTGTTTAAGCTGAGCATTTTAGAGGGCCACAAGTTTGTTAGCTTTGGCTAATTATAACTGATTTAGTTTCGACCCTCTCTAAATAAAGTCCTTATCTTATGTTAAATGTAACACTATAGATTCAAAGCTTACTAGAACAGCTTTAATTTAAAAATAGCTAAATAAGATTGCAGCTGCTTGTAAATTGGAACTGCTAACTAACGTGACAACGGACTATTCAAAATAAAAATAACTTTTCGATGAATAAAAGAATGAAACATAATGGACTTCAGCAACGAATGCTGTTTAGATTAAGTTAATAATAAACATTATTCACCATTTTCAATGTTTCCGAAAGGTCTGAAAGGCCAACATTTTCTGTGGTGTTGTAATCCTCAGAAGGTCCCTCAGCGGCTCCTTGCATTTGATCAGGCTTCATATCAGTTTAAGTCCGTGACCTGCTGTTCTGGTAATGACTTGGAGAACTGAGAACCAAATAAAATAGTTTTAACTTAAAAGCGTCTATGACAGTGCATTTTTGAGGTTGCTCGATACAGTTTTTCAGGGTCAATACCCCCAAAGTTTAAGCGTAAACTACATCGCCAAATTAAAACAACGATTTTCAAAAATTTTCACCACAGTTGTATCAGATAAAGATGAAAATATGTTATGATCAGGGTTGCAATGACATCGAGTTGTCATAAGAACGAAATGACGCCATTACCTATTTTACTTTCAGCACTATTTCTCGGCATTGTTCTTCAAAAATCGTTCACGGGAGCTTTTTCTTCAATGGCCGCCTCCATGTTCGTGAAGTTTAAGCGAAATCTGTAAGAGCGTTACCGAGATATTTTGGGATGAATTTTTTGTGGTTAGAAATACGGTAAAAATGGACAATCTTGATGCTCGGTTGTTATCTGTAGAAAACGAAGCGCTTTTGACAGGCAAGTTCACCTCCTAGTAAAGTTTTAATCTTTTTAAAAATGTGTGTGAAAGATCATGGAGATAGCTCCAGCCGATTGCTACAAAGAATGATTTGATTAGTAATGCATCGAGGCGCACTTGTTAGCGGTTTTTTAAACATTTTGGTCTACTTTAACAAATTAGCGAATAATTTTTAAACCGCTTGATAGGTTTTTTTAAAAAACTTGAATATCAGTCTATTTTGTATAAAAACAAAAACAGTGCGTGTGTGAAGAAATCAACCAGGCCGTCCCATGTTTAAAGCCCTTAAGATGAGCATGGTCGTCCCCAAATCATGGCTTCTTGACTGCACGTGTCGATCCGTCCAAGCTGTTTGGTTATAGTCGCGGTTGTAACTATTAGAAATATCTTTCGATTGTGGAGCCAAAGGTAAGTCGTTGGTATTAAAAGACATAGTTATATATTTTTTTGTAGTTTGTTTTAGAAATTTACACATCGCACGAGAGCGGGGATCAACACAGAGGTCAGGCAAAAGGCAAACTGAGAATTACCTTGAGCGAAACTGAGAATATCTGAGAACAACTGAACCGACTTTTAGCAATCTGAGCTGTTCTTAGAACTTGTGTTATTAGAAGTAAGGCGTGCAACAAAGTGAAAGTGGGAATAGTTTACAACAATACATGCCAGGGACAGGGAACCCGAACGCTGTATAAGCTAATAGAATAAGTAAATGTATTTACGCTGTATTATTAGCTAATAAAATAATAACATGTATTTAATTACTTGTGTTCCTGTGTCTTTATGAGTCGTTTTAGAAGGGATTTGAATCCGATGAGGGATGGCGGTTAACATTGCTGGCCATCAAAATGCGTTTGCTTGTCTGACATTTCGTAAATAAGACGCTCAAATTTCGTCTCACGTAATATTGGGAGATGATCTCGTGGCCTTTAAATTGAAACCCGAGATCATCTCCCAAGGAGATCGAGAGTTAATAGTTAACATTTGCCTAGTCCCTAGGCCTCATTATTATGCGCGGCCGATGCGCTTCGGGTCACGTGGTCCGAGAAAGTTTTTGTCTCCCGGCCGTTCGTCTCGGATACGTCACCGAAAGGGCCAGGAAAGGCGCCGTACAGGGACCAGGCAAAGTTAACATGACATTATTAGAAACGTGAGACGAAATTACGAAGCGCCAGACAAGCAAACGCATTTTGATAACCACCCGGGATAACCAGCATCGAAACCAGCAATGTTAACCGCCGTCCCTGATCGGATTAAAATTCCTGCCAAAACGACTCATAAAGACACGCAGGAACACAGGTAAATACATCTTATTATGTTATTAGCTAATAATACATCGTAAATACATTTTATTATCCTATTGGCTAATACAGCGTTCGGGTTCCCTGTGATACAGGCTAGTCGTTGGCGTGCATTCTGTTTATTTGGTGGTAAAGGAATTTCGAGGATGCTTTAAGGGGAAATTCTGGTGTTCTGTCTTACTTTTTTTTTTTTCCTTAGAGGCCATATATTTGCCAGTATTGAAAAGCTTGGTGTACATTTATCCTTCGAGCTTCTTCAGTGTATTTACAAAATCGAAACCTGGATAAAAAATACACAATTTGGAATAGCTATCTATATACATTCGATTTGAAAATAAGGTTAAGAAAAAAAAATATAAGGTTACGCAATACGAATAACAATGAGAGTAGGTGGTAAACGTTATGTCATTGCTGAAACACAACAGGTTCCCCAATCAGGGCCTCTGAATCCAATCAAAGGGATTAACATAACATAATCGTAGAGGGCACACCTTAAACAAAAAGTAATAAGGTACAAACTAAAGGGCTATGAATGGAAAACTTCACACAAGAATAACAGAATCCCCGAAAGGAGCCCCTGAGTGCATCGGCAATCACAGAACAATAAATTCTTTTATTAAAAACTTACAGTTAAAAAATAATTAAAAAGTAGTAAAAAATGCGATTCAAAGGGTGAGATGTGTCAATTATACTTAATTCTATTCTTGGAATTAAATTCCGATCTTTTGTTAAGGCCATAAGATCCCATAAAGTTGAAGAGTGCATGATTGGGAACACCAAAATGCCTCTCTTGTAAGAAGACGCTTGTCAACGTTTCGTTTATGGTCGATATTACAGATTTGCTCAATTACAATGAATTCAAGGTCATATAATTGACGTTTCTCTTTGTTAAAATGGACAGCAACTTCACAAGTGGTCTTCTTTGTAGACATGGCCGACTTGTGGTTGCGGAATCTGACCTTGAATTCATTAGATGTGGAACTAACATAGTGAACTTTACATTTATTAAAAGTGACTAGATAAATTACATTTTTAGATTTACAGTCAACATGTTGTCTAATATTGTAGAAACGCTCGCTAGAACTGCTACGAAAAATTTCACTTTCTCTAAAACAATTTTTACATAAATCACACTTGCTACTACATTTGAAACAGCCGCTGGCCAGTGTATCAATATTTGTGTAATTAGAACCCTTAGGACCAGCAAAAAGCTCTTTGATGTTTTTGGACCTTCTTAAAGATCGGATAATGGAACCCTGAGGAAAAATCTGTGATAACGTGGGTGAGCTATAGATAAGATGGCTATGGTTACTAATAATTTAGTTGATGTTGGTTACAATTTGGGTTAAAAGAAGGTCCGTACTTTATATCCTGTAGTACTTAGTAGCGTAACAACCTAACCTAATGCACCGTCTACCCCTGTTAGCTTTCCGTTATGAGGCGTTAAAAGTGTCTTGGAATGAAGAGATCGTCTCAACCAAGTAGCACAACTTAGCCCGGGAAACGGGTTGAGAAAAAACATGCCGAAGCGTAAGTCGACGTGAAGCGAGGGTATGCAAATCTTCGTGTAAACTTACGTGAGGGAATATATTGTTATAAATCTCTACCAAAAAACAAAACCGTTATCGAAGATCCAGACAACATCATACTGGATATTAAAACCGTGAGGTTAAGTTTATAACTGAATCGATACACTGTGATCACTTCAAATGAACGCACCGACAAGATCGTGGTTTATTCTGAGGCCGTAGCTTCGGTGAAATTCCCATTGTGCTGTAGCTGTGCGGCTCTTTCGGCCTGTTTTTCCCTCGCCTAATAAAAAATTTATTTGCCCATAAGGATTACAAACGGGCACTGTTTGCAAAAAAAAATATACTTGTCGATGAAAATAAAGTTGTTATGAGAGAGGATACTCCCCCTCCTTGCCCGGTAATAAAGTCCATCAAACACTACTAATGAACGGATTTTTTATATTAAGCAAATCCAGGTATGAACTACAGATCTCTTTCACTCTGAGATAAAAATTTACATATTAACACAGCGGTAGCAGGAAATCGCCGCCTAAAATCGCACCTTCGAACGTCTCCGAATCGCGATAAACTTATTGAAATTGCCTTATGAAGCCAATGGCATATAAGGCCACTATGAGATCTTGAAAATTCTCCAAATCGCTCTCTTCCGTAATGTTTTTCAGTTAAGGAAGCCGTGTTTTGATCCCGAGTTTTGTTCCTCTCTCTCACGAGATGCGTACTCGACCGTGTCACGATTGAATCGAGGCACATCAACAGTTTTACCCATGAAACTTTGTGGGTCGTTTTGATTACCTGGAGAGACTTGTCTGCGTGAAAGTGAAACTCAAAACAATAGACAGAGAAACCGTTTGTTGAAAGTTGTTATTGTTATCCAAAAAGTTAATCTTTTAAAGCAATTCGCGTATAAATACTATCTGCATCGTGGGTCCGTTCATGGAAGTAAATTCGGATGAGCGCATGGCAAAATTCAACACAAAATCTATCTTATATCGGGCCACATTTTGTAATTTTTCTTTGGCGCCAAAAAAAAAATGTATAAAAAGTCAATGAAATATTTATAAATACATAAATTCCCTTTCAAAAACGTAATTTTCTTGGCCACAGAGTGCAAAATGTTCCGGAAAATTCAGCAAAACCTTCGCTGCCTCGGTTGCATTTCTTCAAAACAGACCATACGCTCGGCCGAGAAGAAAACAAGGTTGAATTCCTCGAAGGATGATTTCTTGATGAAAAGCTTCCCTTTCTCCACAAAAAGAAAACTGAATATTCTTTTGAACTTTCTCTTCCCATTATTTGTCTTTTAACGGCGTATTTTTAACCTTGAAATGCAGAACTGAGGTCGCAAAACCATCGCATGGTGATCGCGCGGCAGCCATTTTGTTGAAAATGGATATCCTTCACTAAGGTTTCCAAATATGGTAAAAGTGAATATTTACGAGCATTGAACACGAGTTACACGTTTCAACGCCTTACGAGTTTCTGGTATTAACATCTAAACACTATTTACCTGATAATCGGCGAAGGAACACCAGAAGTACGTTCAACAAATGTGTTCTCTAGCTCTGTATCAATGAAAGTGTCCTGCCAGATGTTTGTGTTTGTTTAGTGTAGAAGAAAGAGAAGAAAGTCTCTTTCCCAAGACTTGTGAAACGACTTGCTTAAAGACGCACGCACGACTATGACACACAGAGGTCTAGATAATGACTTCGTTCGTAAGGCATCGTTACAGAAAAGCAGGACAATAAGCGTGTGCGGCCGGCGCGACCGGAAGCATACGTAAGTAAACACGTCACTAATGATCTGCGAAATTCTGTCACCAGGGGTACCGTGAAAGCTGCCAGTTCCAAATATCCTCTTGATTAGACGCATTCCTCTCGCAAATCTCAGCCCAAAGCTACACTTAATGAAATGAAACTCTTTTGGCTAATTCAAATTCTATTGAAGTTGTTTATTTTAATCACAAAATACCTATAGTGGCCTAGCGACAAACAACAGGTACCTCTCCCATGTAACAATCAATTTTGTTATATTCCAAAGCTTTCACTCAACTAAACAGGGACTGCCATTGGTTAATTCTTGGTCACGTGGCCTTAACTAAAATCAAATACCCGAACGTAATACATTAAGCAATGTACCCCACTCGGGCTACATTACAGCACGTGATCAAAGCGTGGTGGAAAGTGGGGTGACAGAAGGCGGGAAAAACACTGCCACGTCCTGCCAGTTTTCTTTTTCCTGTATGAACAAAACATCACAACCCGGGGTATCCAATCGATGACAATCGATATCAATCAATACCAATTGATATCAGTTAATCGATTGATATTGATAATCAATAACCAATCGATGGCGAAGATTCGTCTGTTTATCGATTGGTATCTATTGATCGGTTGGTTTTCCGATCATCGATTTCCATCGATTGAATACCTCGGGTGACCAACCGATAGCAATCGATGAACAGTTTTTGTGTGGTTAGCGATTGATCATTGATTGACAGATACCAATCCATACCAATTAACTAATTTTATCGATTGATATAGATTGATCACTGGTTTTCCGATGATCGATTTCCATCGATTGGATACCCCGGGAACGCAAACACGAAACATCACGCTGAAAAGCAACGATTTTTAAAGTTATCCCAGAAGAGAAACAGCAGCTAGTGGAGGAAAAAGATGCAGAAAATATAAAGAAATACTTTGTAAATCATTCATTCAGTGGTTTTGAAAATTAGATTTGTGTTGTTATAACTGCCGAGTCGACTGTTATGGTTCGCTTCGGTTATTCTTTTGTTGCTGTTGAAGTGAAAGTCTAGAAATATAACAAAACACTTAATGTCAGGTCCCTCGGGAACCCAGTAAGTTTTGTTTTCCCTCGAGTCCTGATCATGATAGTGATGTTTCCCTCGAATTTGTCTCGGAAAACATCAGGACTCTCGGGAAAACAAGACTAACTACTAACTGTTTCCCTCGTGATCTGACATTAAGTGATAATATTTCGAATGTTACGCAACAATGCCGATGCTCGCCGATGCTCATATTTCGAGCTTGGGCTACCTGTGATACTACCCTAGAAAATTTTGAAATTTTGATGCTCTGAAACGCTATTCTAATTGTTGTGTTCTGGGAGGACGGTTTCTTTCTATAGTGTTCGCTAAATCGATTGTTTTTTTTATGCCTATTTTTATTCACATGCAAATATGACTATACTCGATTTTGTTTTAAATTTAAGTTAACTCGGGCATGTTAAGGCATAGGTCACCTCATAATTTACATAATTTGGGGAACTAGCATTTGAAATGAATTGTTTTGATCAGTCGTCACGAAACTTGGCAAACAGTTTTAGCTCGGTAGCCTTTACAATATGTGCATATTCATATTCAATATTGGTCACGTGACCTGCAAATGATCGTTAACGTTCAAAGTGTTCAAATAAAAACGGGGGAAAGGAAATGAAGGAGCCTAAATATTTAACAATTATTCCTCGAGCCCGAATGGGCTCTGAGTCAGTAGCCCATGAGGCCGAAGGCCGAATGGGCTATTGACTCAGAGCCCATTCGGGCGACGGGAATAATTGTTTTAGTAAAATCCAACTAGTTGGTCAAATATATCGAGAATAAAAAAACATTAGCTAGTCCAAGCTACACTTTAATCCGTTTTTGCCGCCAAAAATCGCGCGCTTTTCGCTACTAGTGGGCTATAACATATAGCGTAGTAGCTCAACCAATCAGAACGCAGCATTGATAATAGACCACTAGTTGGATTTTACTAATATGAAATAACCCTGCATGCATGCCTAAGTGAGCAAGGATTACGAAATAAAGAAAAAAGGTCAAGTGACTTATAAAAGACTTTAATAACTCTTCATAAAAATGCTTTAATCCATCTTGCAAGGCTAATTGACACTCCAGACAGTTTCGCTGACAATTGGTGACAAGTATTTTTAGGCTGAAGTTTAACAACCTTGCCTCATTTGAGAAAACAGGTTTTGTGACGTCATGGTCCAAGGCATGTCACGTAATGCTTGAGATGAATTTTCCAAAACTGTTTTAGCGAGATGTATGTCATCATACCTTTGTGGAACCCTTTACTTGGATCCTTCTGCGTCATTAAAAAGGATCTTTGCATTCTCTACGGGGGTCTTTTTAGCCTTTCAACCCATGCCTTAATTATAAGTCGCCTTTTTTGGGTATCAGTTAAGTGCACTCTGTTAGGCGTTCTCGTGTATTTATCGTAAGAATTCATTTGAAAATATCGAAACAGATGTCAAAATCGGGATTTTTCCTATCCCGACCGCATGTTGGTTGGGATTCCAGGTTTTCAAGCAAAATTAGGAGAATCTCGACGAGATCGGGATGGTTGGATAGTCGACTGACTGTTGTCGTTTCCGTCAGTGTAAGGGCCTGTTTACATGGAAGAGGGGGACCCCAGGTAGGTCAGGTCACCCGCTTTGGTGGGTAACCCGCCTGTTCACATAATCTCTCATTTAAATTTGACCACGTTTTCATGATAGGTGGGGTGACCAGCCGCATGTTACCTCACCTATCTGGGGTCCCCCACCTCCATGTAAACAGGCCCTAAGATGAAGAATGGGGACTGCAGACCAGGGGTAAAATGCAGACTGAGTGTAAAATCCATACTGCAGACTGAGAGTAAAACGGTCTACAGTATGCATTTTATTCTCAGTCTGCATTTTACCCCTGGTCCGCAGTCTTCATTTTACACTGACCGAAACGACAACGCGAAACGACGCCGAACATTTGACTTTATACCAGATGCCTGCACTAATCCCTAACAAATTTCTAAACTTCCGCGACAAATAATTCCAACAGAAAATGTTTTCATCGACACAGAAAATTGTTGAGCAATTTGCACTGGAGTGAAATGATGTCCAAGATAGAACTCTAGAATTTCCTTTGCAACATCTATTACAGGACGCCCTCGACATCCTGTATTTAACCTCGAACAATCGTTTTGTACTGATCTTAGTAATAAAGTATATTTAATTTATTTTTTATTTTATTTTATTAGTTTCGCCTGTTACTGAACAATGAATAATAAATAAAAACTTAATAGGCAGGGGTGCCACAACAGCGGTGAGCTAGTTACAGTGGTCCCAGAGCTTAAAAGATATGTAAGAAACAGTGAAACTTCATGTGACAATTAAAAACAACAACGGAGACGGACAGACACGTTACGTGAAATGTTACATGACGGATAGATTGTTTTTCAGGATCGTGGGTTCTCAGGGTCGTAGTTACGTTGTAAGGCATCCACGTAGTACTTGTACATGATGGATTTGAATTGGCTGATCTGCAAGTTGCATGAAAGTTGAAGATCATTTGCTAATGTGTTCCAGATTCTGGTGGTTCTATTAAAAAAGGATCTCTGAAAAGTGACAGTATTACATTTCCTCGAAATAAAGTGAGTGACATTATGGTTGCTGTAAGATCTGGTAGTGCGAGTACCAAGGACTTGCGGGAGAACAGAGGGACTAACTCTAAATGTTCCAGTTACAGCTTTGAAAAAGAAAATCATGTCTAAAAACTCGTGCCAATAGGAGATTGGTAATAAGTTGAGATTCATTAGCCTTTCCCCATATGTTTGGTCGCAAGTGTATGGTAGATCCAGGATATACTTTGTAGCGCGCCTCTGGACACGCTGGAGCTTTCGAATCAGGTCTATTGACTGCGCATTCTCGACCCCAGTGCTTACGGGTTTGGGAATGCGCGCGTAAGCTCTGGGAAACTCTGCGCCGGAGTAGCCAAAATTTGGCTATTTGGGCCTCAAAGCGCATACTCTTTGATCCGACCAAAATTTATATCAGTACTTCATCGCGAAAGTCTTGTGCTGCTTCGGTATTACAACTGAGTATTAGAAAATACCGTTAAACTGTCCCAATCACAGATTTGAGACTTGAAGTTTGCATACGCTTGGCAGTTGATTAAATATTTCTGTTGACTACTTGACGAGGCGGTAACTGAAACCCGAATGACTTATGAAGATAAACGTATCGAAATTCCAATAAAACTTTCCAAAATATGAATTCAGCCTCCTTTTATTTATGTTTGTTCATGAACATTACACAATGTAACACCTCAGCGAAGCCGCTTCGAAATGCGATATCGTGGGAAAAGAAGACAACTATAAATATCTAGTCGCATTGCACACGCATCACCTTCGGGAACGATTTACTTTTTCTGTTTTTTTTTTCTCTTGCTATTCTGTTTTTGGGCAATTTACGACAGGAAGCTCAAGTTTTCATTCATACTCGGCTACTTCGTATGAATACGATAACGTGGAAGTCAAAGAAAAATCAGTAATGTGTCATGCTTCTTAAATTATAGCTGCAAAGATGTCGGTGTATTTTTATTTTATTTTTTCACATTCAAATCTTTTTCTGGTTCAAGTTTCGATATATAGCTAAGCTATTTTATTTGAAAATTGGAAAATCCAGTAACTCTGCTTAATTAGTCGTGCAAATGTTGTTTTGGAATCTCTGAAATCAAGAATCGGCCGGTCGTGTTTACTTCAACATTTCAAGGGAAAAACCAGCTCACACCCCAGACACGCAGCACGTTCAACCGCTCTCGTGCAAACTTGAATGGACCAATCAGAAACACTTTTATTGTTTTTTGCTAAAACCAATAAGAGACAATCTTGCTCCAGGGTTCCCCAGGCTCTTGATCCCTCTCCTCTACGTGCGCAGAAGAGCTCTGGGTCGAGATTGTTGACGGCGGAGTCCAGACTTGGGTGGCATAGCCAATATGGGATCTTACCAGGGTAAGGTATGCCGAGCTGAAAGGTATGCCGATCTGAAGTCTGTCTTTACAAAAAGGCATCTTCCCTGATAAACTATAAATTGCTTAAGTGATTCCTATTTACAAAGCAGATGATCCTAGTTATTTTACAAACTACAGACCCATTTCTTTGTTTTCCAAATTTTTTGAACAAGTAATGTATAATCGCATGATTGACACAAATGTCCAGCGCTGGCCACAAGATCCCTACTTTCCTTTTTCATCCTTAGTTCTACACTTCTCTGAGGTGTGGAAGTGTGAAATAACCCTACTTTCCTTTCTCATCCCAAGTTCCATACTTCTCAAACGTGTAGAAGTGTGGAATAGTCTGACAAAGTCAAGATAATGTCTCACTTTTTCCCTAGTCACGATCCCACTGTCATTCTCTACTTAGTTCTACACTTCTCAGAGGTGTGGAAGTGTGGAAAGTCTGAAAAAGTAAGGATAATGTCACACGTTTTCCCTGGTCACGAAACCTCTGTCGTTCTTTACTTAGTTCTACACTTCTCAGAGGTGTGGAAGTGTGGAAAAGTCTGACAAAGTAAGGATAATGTCACACTTTTCCCCTGGTCACGAAACCTCTGTCATTCTTTACTTAGTTCTACTCTTCTCAGAGGTGTGGAAGTGTGGAAAAGTCTGACAAAGTAAGGATAATGTCACACTTTCCCCCTGGTCACAAAACCTCTGTCATTCTTTACTTAGTTCTACACTTCTCAGAGGTGTGGAAGAATGAAATAGTCTGACAGAGTCAGGATATTTTCGCACTTTTCCCCCAGTCACGAATCACTTGACATTCTTTCCTTAGTTACACTCCTATGTATGAAATTAGTATAAAGCGCAGTGGGACTGTTAGTTAGTTTTATTTCTGCAACTCATTTTACATCTTTTTAAATGCTATTTTTACGTTTAGACAACAATTCTGTGACTAGAAGATATTAGCCTTGTTTCACTGCCATCTGTTTGAATAAGGATACCTGACCATAAAACAAACCTACGTTTTCTCTGTCACGAAGTCCCCGTCAGTCCTTTATCTTCGTTTATTTATATATTTATTTTTTAACGGAAACCTCAACAACGTCATCTTATCTATGGATTTTTATGTTTGAAATTTTTATCTTAATGAGCCATATATGAGGCGTCTTCCTTCCTATAGACCTATTCGGCTAACTCAATAAGAGGCACCCAACTTTCAGTTTTTGGAAAATATCTGTTTCGAAGACGATTTGAGATCTAGAATTTTCGGAACATTTGTTGTAAAATTTCTTCCTTGCCTGCCTCTCCTAAGATGTTCGAACATCAAAAAATGGCATAACTGCTCATTTTTTACCGATTTTAACCCTAAAAAGGTCACCTAGAATTTTCGGGAGCCTTTTTTCTGGCTGAAAATTTCGAAAAGGTAAGTTTTGATCCCTATAATTTTCGGATCACTAGACTTTCAGCTAGGAAATCCGAACAGACGAAACATTTTTAGGGGGTTTAAATATGCCTATATTTACCGTTTAAATATAAAATACGTTTAACAATGCTATGTCTAAGTGGTTTTGAACTATGTTTTCGTTGGGTGCCCCTGACTCAGTTGTACCCAATTCAAACCCTTTGGGAATAACACGTTTTGTTTCAGGAATTTTCATATCATTTAAATGTGAATGCTATGTTATAATGTAAATACAATACCCAAAGAATCTTAACGTGGGAGATTTGAATTGGGTACAACATTGAGTTAGTCGAATAGGTCTCTTAAGATCCTGACAACGCTAAAAATAACTAAAAATAGGCAGTAAAGAACGCAGAGTATCTGCGTTCTATTTTCCTGGCGCTAAGGTCAACTTGATAAAGTTTATAAATGCTCAGATCAATTGTTATTGTTCTATTCCTTCATCCGGTGCATGACCTAAATTCGTCTAAGAATATATAGCATACTGCATAAAGTAATAATTGTGACTATCGGCCTAGAGTAGATCATGAAGCGATACAGACGTTTTTGATGTTGTCATCTGAGCTCTTTGATGTTAACCTATAGGCTGACACAGAAGTGTGCGAGCAGACCTTCTCTTGGCGGTCAAAATATGCAAGAAAATTGAACAGAGGACACTGTCTTTTTCATGAATTATGTTCAGCATCTACATAATCTTTAGCAAAGAGGAAAAACTACGAAACAGTGGATATATGGCTTGATCTAACAATGATAAAAGTTGAAGCATACTGATAAGGAAGAAAGATTGGTTGGAGATTGGCTTTCGTAACTTTAAGTTTCTTTCAACAGCTGGCATTGAAACAATATTGGTTATATCTTCCATTCAATATAAAAATAGTTCTTAAAGAAAAATGAAAAAAACGATACACAAATAAAACCAAGTGCTCATAAAGCGCACTACCTTCTCGTGACGCAGGGAAAGTGCGACATTAAAGTCAACTTGTCAAACAATTCCACACTTCTGCACTGTAGAAGGCTTCAGAGAAGTGTGGAACTATAAAGTAAAGAATGACAAAGGGTTCGTGACTGGGGAAAAACTGTGACATTATCCTTACTTCGTTAGACTTTTCCACACTTCCACACCTCTGAGAAGTGTAGAACTAAGTAAATAATGACAAAGGGTCGTGAGATTATCCTTATTTTGTCGGACAATTCCACACTTCTACACTTCTGAGAAGTTTAGAACTAAGTAAAGAATGACAAAGGGTTCGTGACTATGGGAAAAGTGTGGCATTATCTTTACTTCGTCAGACTTTTCCACACTTCCACACCTCTGAGAAGTGTGGAACTAAGTGAACAATGACAGAGGTTTCATGACCAGAGGGAAAGTGTGACATTATCCTTACTTTGTCAGACTTTTCCACACTTCCACACCTCTGAGAAGTGTGGAACTAAGTAAAGAACGACAGAGGTTTCATGACCAGGGAAAAAGTGTGACATTATCCTGACTTTTTCAGACTTTCCACACTTCCACACCTCTGAGAAGTGTAGAACTAAGTAAAGAATGACAAAGGGTTCGTGACTATAGGAAAAAGTGTGACTTTATCCTAATTTTGTCAGACTTTTTCATCAAGAATGACAAGAGGTTCATGACTGGGGGAAAGGTGCGACAATATCCTTACTTTGTCAGACTATTCCACACTTCCACACCTCTGAGAAGTGTGGAACTAAGTAAAGAATGACAAGAGGTTCATGACTGGAGGAAAAGTGCGACAATATCCTTACTTTGTCAGACTATTCCACACTTCCACACCTCTGAGAAGTGTGGAACTAAGTAAAGAATGACAAGAGGTTCATGACTGGGGGAAAGGTGCGACAATATCCTTACTTTGTCAGACTATTCCACACTTCTACACCTCTGAGAAGTGTGGAACTAAGTAAAGAATGACAAGAGGTTCATGACTGGAGGAAAAGTGCGACAATATCCTTACTTTGTCAGACTACTCCACACTTCTACACCTCTGAGAAGTGTGGAACTAAGTAAAGAATGACAAGAGGTTCATGACTGGGGGAAAGGTGCGACAATATCCTTACTTGGTCAGACTACTCCACACTTCCACACCTCTGAGAAGTGTGGAACTAAGTAAGAAGTGAAGAAACTCTGAATTTCATGGCCAGGGCTGGACATGGCTCTCCATCTGATAAATAGAATCTCTTCGGCAATTGACCATCGTGAAACTACTGTAGGTGTTTTCCTATATCTCTCCAAAGCTTTTGACACTCTTGATCATCAAATCTGATTCACCAAGCTGGAGCACTATGGTATCCGTGGCTCTGCAGTGGATAAAAAGCTACTTTTCTTGCCGTCAGCAATTCGTCCAAACTTGTTCCTCAATGCAGACCTTGAAGTGTGGAGTTCCTCAAGGATCCATCTTAGGCCCCTTATTCTTCATACTTTACATATTGATCTTCCTAACGCCTCCAAGTTAACTGAGCGTCTACTTTTTGCTGACGACACGAGCATTTTTTTTTTTCACACTCTAATCCCAACTACTTAGAGAAGGTGCTTAATAATGAGTTACTAAATATTGATGTTTGGTTAGGGTGCAATAAGCTCTCAGTTAATATCAAAAAGACAAATTATGTTACCTTTATTCCCAGTCAGAGGAAACTCAACCACAGTTTTTCTCTCTCTTTTGGAGGTCAACCTCTAATTCAAAGCAATGCAACTAAATTTCTTGGGGTGTACCTAGACGAACATCTTACTTGGAAGTATCACATAAACTTTGTCTGTAAACAAATCGCTAAATCAATCGGTATTTTATCCAGGATGCGTCTCTACTTGTCTTGTAAGACCAAACTCACGCTGTGCTACACATTAATTTAGCCTTATATTACTTATTGTAACTCCACGTGGTCTTCTACTTACGTATCCAATTTAAAAAGAATTTACTATCTACAAAAGCGGGCTGTGCGAGCTATTACAAATTCAGAATAACGAGCACATACTGCTCCTCTATTCTCCAAATTGGAAATTCTATATTTTTTTTCAAGTTAATACGCTCGATACTGCTAAATTTATGTTTCGCTACCACAATAATCTGCTTCCTCCACTCTTCCGCAATCTGTTTATGTCAAACAGTCAAGTCCATAGACATGACACAAGAACAGCTAGTAATTATCAAGTGCATTCCTGTCGTACGAACATCAAGAAATTCACAATTTTTTACCAAGGATCTAGAATCTGGAACTGTCTTCCTGCATCTGTTACAAACTTGTCAAGCTTTTCTGTCTTTAAGAACAAAGTGATAGAGTTTTTATTAAAATAGTTACTAAATTAGTTTAGCCGCACTTCTTCGCAGCCCTTATTTCTTATAATATTGTGATGTCGAGGTGGCCTCTCTCTATAAGCCTGGTTGTTTCTTGAGGTCTCCTCGCCTAACAACCCGCTGTATCCTGTAAAATTTGCTGTAAAAAAAAGGCTAATAAAAAATGATGATGATGATGATGATGGAGCGTCCAACCGTAATGCTTTTGACGAATCTAGTGTTTCTCCGTACATATCCCAGAGCCTGCTGGCCTTAGCGCATTGCACATTGACTTGCTTATTCCACGTGAGGTTATCCGTTATGTAAACATCATAGTATATGTGGTTATGAGGACATTTTCCATATTTTGGGTTTGACCTTGGGATTTGACCTTGGGATTCCGAGAAAATGACCACGCCCTTTTTTCCTGGAATATTACCTTGACAGTAGGACCACGAAGTGCACAACCTTTCTTGTAAAAATGAGTTTTATTTGCATGAGAATGAAAAATGATTTCCATATCAAAGGCTGAGCACCTACCCTCTTTTTGAAACAGGGGCCCGGGAGAACTCGGAAATGGCCTATTGTGCTATTTTGGGGCTCTCTGAACGGCATATTTATGGTGTTTTCAGGTGGTGATTCGGTGACCACGCCCATATAAATGGTTTAAAGAGGTGTCACCTTAAATAAGTAGCCTTATGGCAAGGAATTTAGTTAATAATGAATGTGTAATCTGTATGCTGCTTCTAAAGATGATCAGATAATTAGCAATTATTGGACAAGGTTGAGCAAAATATCGTAATTTGTCAGTGGCGAACAGATCAATTATTTGCTTCAACCTTCGGCTTCGGCAAATAATTGATCTGCGAGACACTGACAAATCACGATATTTTGCGATAACCGAGTTCAATAATTGTTTTATCATTCGATCACCGAGTTTGTTTTTTAAGGAATATCTTCGGGAAGCGAAGCGATCTGCCNGATAATTAGCAATTATTGGACAAGGTTGAGCAAAATATCGTAATTTGTCAGTGGCGAACAGATCAATTATTTGCTTCAACCTTCGGCTTCGGCAAATAATTGATCTGCGAGACACTGACAAATCACGATATTTTGCGATAACCGAGTTCAATAATTGTTTTATCATTCGATCACCGAGTTTGTTTTTTAAGGAATATCTTCGGGAAGCGAAGCGATCTGCCATTTTCACGCAAGAGCGATCGCAAGAAAGAGGAAAGCGTGGTTTCATTTACGCATGAGCAGAATAGTATTTGCTGTTATTGCAAAATATCATGATTTGTCAGTGTCTCGCAGATCAATTATTTGCCGAAGCCGAAGGCTGAGGCAAATAATTGATCTGCTCGCCACAGACAAATCACGATATTTTGCTCAACTGCTCAACCTCGTCCAATAAAAATTGTTAATTATCAAGCAGTTGCTTAATGATGGCAACAAACAACACACCGGTTATTTGCAGTGTACTGTTCGTGGACACAGAGTCAAAAATTATAAAACATATTTTGTTCACCGATTTTTTGGGAATGTTTTTACGGCCTTTTACCAGATAATAAAGTTATTGATCATATTAATGATAATAAAGAAGATAATCGTTTGTGTAATTTACAGCTATTGACACAACAGGAGAACTGTAAGAAGGCTGCTGGAAAACGTGATTACGCATTTGCAGCCAAAAATAATAAAAACAGACAGTGCGTGAAAGCAATTGACCAGACTACACAAGAAGTGGTCTACGTTAATGGTATGTACCCCATTCAGCAGCATCTTGGTATAAATGCTGGTATTGTTAAAATGGTTTGTGAAGGGATTAATAATTGTCATATGGAAACAACTAAAATGTGGCCAAAAAGAGAATACATTTGTCGAAGGTGCCATAAAACCATGACAAACGGAGGTAAATATCTTCACAACAAAATTTGTCAATAAAATCATATTTATTTCTTATGGAAACTTCTAAGATGCGTTTTATATGTTTCCTTTGACCAGAATTGATTAGAGCAGTATCTGCACGGAATTCTGACTCGATCCCCACATGTGTTTATTTAGATAGGCGATAATCTCATTATAATCATTGGATATTAGCAAGAATCTGTATCCATTTTGTTTATACCGTTTCTTCTTCATCTCCAGTTGAGCTTCACTGATTTTGTTATTATTTGTGGGGCTCTTGAATTCAATGCAGAGGCCGTTATGAGTTGATTCTCTTGGTTGGTGTATCTTGGTTTTCACCCAGTCCAGCAATCATGATGGCCTCAGGATAGAATCACCTGGTGCATTGAACAACTTTGCAGTGAAGATCGGTTTCATTCTCAATCTTGAACATATGGTTGTTTGGGTTGTCAAACAGTTTATATTGCCCATATTTTCTGATAGATGTGAGCACTTTTGAAAATACCCTGTCTCGGAATTTTTCAGCTATTGGTAACTTAGACTTGAAAACCAGTTCATAAAAGCCAGGTTCGGTAATAGAAATGGCCTTAGGAATACCCTGGCGTTTCACCGGATAATTCTGAGGGGCTTCTTTTTTTATATTTGTCCGATAAATGTCTTCTCGGAGCATTATCTGTATCATGATAACCAAGGATTTGAGCGATATCTTTTCCCTTGAACCAGATACTCTGCTTGTCATCAATATATGAAGTCAGCTCAATTTCTAACTCATTGTTAGCAAATGTTTTTTCTATCTTTGCCATTACTATAGTATATATAATGTACTTTTATATAGTTTTGGTTTTAACAGCCAGAAACACGTCCTATTTTTGGCCATTATAGCAAATGGAGGTACTAATCTGAATATACTTACTTTTATCTCACCGATATTATCAACCTTTTTATTCTTGATCACTTTGAAATACTATTTATAGTTGTGATTCATGATATCAGGACAAATAACATGAATAAGATCAGCCAGAGTTATGTTTTCATCCATTTCTCAGTTCAACTTTTTCAAATATATTTTCATCAGAGATCGTTTATGCCTCATTGTACCCAACCTCGTCCCCAGGGCTTTTCCCTCAAAAAATGGCTCGGGGCGGGAAAAGGCCCTGGCATCGGCTTCGAATCGGCTAGTCACGTGTACAGCCTAAATATTCCTGAGAAGCTAATTTATATGCAACCCGCTGGTTTTGCGCTGACAGAAGGGAGTAACAATGGAAAATAATAACATCGCGAATTATGTCAATATTTTGAATTCGCGTGTGTGGGATTCAAAAGCTTAAGATCCATTTTAATAATTGCGCATTATTCAAATGCTAGAAGTTTATGAAAGGGCTTAACGGCTCTAAGTTGTTACTTACAAAATATATAAAATGCTTCAGCGTTGAGACAAGCTGTTATCGACTAGTACTTCAACTAAACTTCATCGTGACTGTGGAATTACTGTACGATCAAGCGGAAAGTGATTTTGTCCAATGTCAAACAAAAATGCGGGCCTTTGCCTCCAGGATCTGCAGTGAATTTAAACCAACTGAACTTAACTGAAATACCGTATTTATTCGAATAAGCGCCCAGCCTCGAATAAGCGCCCACCCCTCCTCCTCCTAATCAAACTCAAATAAGGGCTAACCTCCACCCCACCCCCTTGAGTGAATAAATTCTAATAAGAGACTTCCACGAGGACGGAGTTTTCTTCAGAGTATTTTATAGAAACCTTGCTTTGTTTCTTCTTGCGTTTTGTTATTACCATTTATTGTTTGGTTGCAAAATAAACATACCGTACTTCACTGCTGAAAATGGTGAAAATTTAATAAGCGCCCACCTCGAATAAGAGCCCACTCTCAAGGTCCAAAAATTTAATAAGCGCCCAGGGCGGTTAATCGAATAAATACGGTAGAATTGTCCATCAAAATGCTTTATGGAGTCTGGTCTTCTCTACAAGCCGACCATGAAACAAACAAGTCTCCGCGCTGGATGCAAGCCAGCCTCCAGCCAGGAACGATGACAGGTCCCCGATTTGAAACATTTGAAGACCTCTTGCTTATGTCTTTTCTCTTCCGAGGGTAAGTACAAAGGATTTTCCTTATACTAAAGAGAAGATTGACTGATCGATAATCAACTACATCTCCGTCGATTTTCAGGATTTTAAATGGACCCAGATCTTTCTTTGTTGCCAGTCGTTTGATCGCAGAGGTGAATGAATTTTTTCAAAAATACGGGTCATACAGGATAAGTCTAAACCAACGCATGTTACTATGATATGGCTGAGAGTTAGGGTGAATAGAACTAGGCTGTGTACGGCGGCCCACTTCGCAAGAAATGAAATAAAATATCAGAAGAGTCGAGAAAGCGGAATTTTCTAGTACAACCTTTATGCATGTTCGNCAGGAACGATGACAGGTCCCCGATTTGAAACATTTGAAGACCTCTTGCTTATGTCTTTTCTCTTCCGAGGGTAAGTACAAAGGATTTTCCTTATACTAAAGAGAAGATTGACTGATCGATAATCAACTACATCTCCGTCGATTTTCAGGATTTTAAATGGACCCAGATCTTTCTTTGTTGCCAGTCGTTTGATCGCAGAGGTGAATGAATTTTTTCAAAAATACGGGTCATACAGGATAAGTCTAAACCAACGCATGTTACTATGATATGGCTGAGAGTTAGGGTGAATAGAACTAGGCTGTGTACGGCGGCCCACTTCGCAAGAAATGAAATAAAATATCAGAAGAGTCGAGAAAGCGGAATTTTCTAGTACAACCTTTATGCATGTTCGATAGCTTGTTTGTCATTTATACCGCTCTATAAACAGAGGATTTACAAATGCTACTCGCTGTCTCCTTCATAGAAATCGGAGGAAAGGAAAAAATTACCATAGCCAGTATCTGTGACAAAAAGGAAACCTTGTAAAGCTTTTCGTTAATCGTCAAGAGATATAATAGGTCGCCCAAGATCGCGCTCTGTGACTTTACGCATAATTTTAGCTTTTCACATGGCGCTAATTTATTACACCCAGGATTTTAGGGTGTACGAGAAGACACGTGACCAGCCGATGCCAGGGCCTTTTCCCGCCCCACCCATTTTTGGAGGGAAAAGCCCTGGGGACGAGGTTGTCATTGTAGCAAGATCTTCCTCCACTTCATGGATTTTATCATCATTAGCTCATCAACTTCATCTTCTTTATTGCAAATATCTGAATGCAGTTTTTCAACACATTTGGGAATATAATCAGCTGGTATTCTCATTTATATATAAGTTAAGGTAGATAAATTTTGTAAATCACCCAGTGGAATCCAAGAATTAAAGTCGTCGCTATATCCAAACCACTTCGCAAGAGTTGTTTTTTCTTGTAATCTCTCCGAATGACTTTATCAGTACGGAATATATCTTGTTCGGCTTTCAGTAATTCGGGTCGTAAAAGCTCCCTTGTATCTCCTCGTTGTTGAGATCTTTTAACCTGTAGGTAATTGGATTTGTGGATTGGATTTTATCAATCAGGAAAATGATCTCTTCAGTCCAATTAGGTGTGTAGCCTTTATCAAACACCTTTCTTTTGTATTTACTTATCCTTAAACTTGGGTCTAGATGACAATTGCTCCATATCACCATATAGACTGAAATACACGGTATTTTCATTCTTCTTTTTACTGGCTTCGAAAGGTGTCATTTTACTGTAATGGAACTGTGCTTAGTGTTAATATACTGCCTCAGTATTTTTGGCAGTATGTCTAAATATACTGTGTTGCCTCGAACAGTAAACTGCTTCCACATCTTGGTTTTGATTGTATAGTTCCACCTTTCACAAACAGAGGACTTTTCTTCATTCTCGGTTGAGTATAGTGTTATGTTATGCTTTTGCAATAGGTCTTTTGGGTGTTTGTTATAATATTCTTCCCTTTATCAGTCCATGGATATTGCGGTTTACGGCCCTCTTCAAAGATGGTTTTGAATGCTTCTGTGACGGTTTCTCCTTTTTTATTTTGCCAACGGAACAATCCAGCCATATTTGGAGAATAGATCTAATACCATGAGAAGATATCTATAACCCTTGTTCCATTTGCTGAATTGTTGCATTTCAACCAGATCAGAGCACCAAATTTTGTCGATACCGTTTACAATAACACGTCGCCGAGTACAGTCACGCTTTATGGGTTTATGTAATTCATCTGCTAATTGCTGTTGCCAGTTTTCTTCACTCGACGGCTTTTTCAGTTTTTTGAAACACCAAGTCCGAGTTTCTGTTTTTTATCAATAAAAAATCTAGCTATTTTACCCCATTTGGGCATTTCTCCATAAGGAATCATATCCAGTGATTTTACCATGGCTCTGTCACAATCACCAAATTTTTTTTTTGCCTATATCATANCTAATACCATGAGAAGATATCTATAACCCTTGTTCCATTTGCTGAATTGTTGCATTTCAACCAGATCAGAGCACCAAATTTTGTCGATACCGTTTACAATAACACGTCGCCGAGTACAGTCACGCTTTATGGGTTTATGTAATTCATCTGCTAATTGCTGTTGCCAGTTTTCTTCACTCGACGGCTTTTTCAGTTTTTTGAAACACCAAGTCCGAGTTTCTGTTTTTTATCAATAAAAAATCTAGCTATTTTACCCCATTTGGGCATTTCTCCATAAGGAATCATATCCAGTGATTTTACCATGGCTCTGTCACAATCACCAAATTTTTTTTTTGCCTATATCATAACACATGTCCTGATAAGCAGCCATTTCATCCACTTTATTGTACGGCTGAACATATCATTCTAACATTCTAATATCTCACAGGTGTTGGGATCATATTTACAGTCAAGCCAGGTCAAGCGTACCCCCCAAGATTCTATTTATATTAATAAACTTATTATTTGAAAGTTGAATCCGTTTCAGATTCATCTCTGCATTCTTGCATAAGTAATGACCGTGAATTCACTCGCGAAGCAGTTATGAAACTTCAACCAGCTCAGTTTCGCCGAATTTGTTGAAAATGTCTTCTAAGAAAATTTAATCCATTCAAAGAGTTTCAATCTGACCAATACAGAGAAGTTCTCGTAAAATATTCACTGCTCATTTCGCATGCAGGAATGCCTATTTGAATTTGACGCTAGTTACGGAACGACTTTACGGCTTCATTTTTCAAATAATCAATTCATTAATAGAATCTTGGGGGTTACGCTTGACCGACCTTGACTGTAACTGCTTATCAAGGGGGAGTAGGCCGGGGTAATTTACCAATGGCTTTGTGAATGTCTAATCCACTTCCAAATCCTGGAAACGTAAAAGATGGTTTTTCAACCCAACCCATATTTTTAGCATAACTAGTAGAAGAACCTTTGTAACCATCAGCTTTAGCTTTCTTATATTGCTCTTTATAAAACTTAACTCGTCCCTTCGTTGATAATTTTTCTTGTTTGGTTGGTGTTTTGCATAAATCTTTTGCAGTCAATAGTTCAATTCCTTTTTTTGTTATCAACATGAAAGGGAGACCAGACAGTCAAAATGTTTCTATAAAAGAAGGGGAGACCTTCTAGATCTAAGAATTTCAAATCGTAATTACACTGAAACAAAAAAGAGCCTCCGAATTTTTCAAGATGAGAGTCAAGAAGTGCGCACCAATGATCATCCGATGAACAATAGCGATTTACCCAGGCAGCTTTAAGAGATTTTTCTACGTCCGCAAAATTGACCATGCTAAGGCATGGTCAATTTGGTCACATGTTGTTGTGTTAATATTTTGGTATCTGCTTGTTTTGGTGCAATAGTTTTAGATTCATTCTTCTGGCATGATCTACCATCTCTTGAAACGGAGTCATCCCAAAACTATCAAAATAATTGATGACACTATCTTTTGCCTCTGTGGCGACCCAATGAGATCCGTTCATATAAGATGGCCCAAGATTATAAATAAATAATGCTTGCTTGTGGTTGTGAGGGACCGTCTGATCTCTAGACAGCACATCTTTTATAGGTATATTCAAATATCTGCACCATTGCAACAGATCATGATTACTCATTGGGATATTTTTGCGGAATTTAGGTTTTACCAAGAGAGAATGATCATTCTCTCTTGGTTTTACAGTATGAGATTAACAGAGGTACGTTTTTGAACGGTGAATTGGCTCCTGTAGCAGACCTTGCCTCTTTTTGATGTCCAGGTTGTTGTTGTTGTTGTTGTTGTTGTATTTTTACCATTGCCACGCATATGCTCCCGTGTTCCAATAAAAGGAGGAGGTGTGGTTCATACATTCCAATACGTGGGGTTCCTGTTCCTCCCTGAGATGGAATTTTTATTTATTTATTTGTATCACTGATTTACATTACTTACATATAAAGCATATAGATACATGATTGCATTGCTACTATACAGTAATTACTTAACAATCCAGATCTATAGTACAGAGTAGCCAAAGCAACTTAAGTAGTTCTTGCATACTCACGCGCACACACACACACGCACTACGCACGTTTACTGATTATCCGCCTAGAAACGTCAAAAGAGCCTCTAGAGAGTTAGCGCGATTACCGTTCTCCGTACATCTCGAGAAAGGAAATAAAGACTAAAGATCATTTTCCAGGATAAACGCTCCCCATTTTGCATTGAATTTTCTTAAAATCCCAGTTTTAATGGCATGTTACGTCTTTCATAATCAAGACAATTTAGAGTGGTTCGAAACAAGAGTTCCCATGAAGGGTTAAGGCCTTTTCGTTTGGAGAAATAGATGTGATACCTCGCGACAGGTTTGTGGTATCGTTCACGAGGCCTATGCAAGACAAAAACAAGAATTCTTCGTTAGAAAGCAAGAGCTGTTTTTCATCCAGTTACTAATTTCATTCCAAAAGGATTTAATGAAAGGACATTCCCAAAAGAGGTGCAAAAGAGTTTCCGAACTTTCTTTACAGAAACTGCATTGATCATTAGATTTGATTCCAATTTTGAAAAGGAAATAGTTTGTTGCCAATTTTCTATGCACAAGTTTAAATTGAAATACACGTAATTTAGATTCGTTGGTACATAGAAAAGCAAGGGTATATATGACTTGCCCCAATCAATCGTGTCAACTAAAAAAAGTCACAAGAGTTGCAGTCTGCCAGCCATTTTTCCTTCATGACTTTTGCAAGGGATAGAGGCGCTTTGAGTAAGAAATGATTTGTAAGCTAGTTTACAGAAAGCTTGAACAGAGGATAATAGGCTTTTGGTGTCGGTTTTAGCACCTTTCATTTGTGGACAATAGTTTTTGCATTTTATATTCGAGATGACACATACCACGCCGTGGTACTGTAGAAGTGAACTTTTATCGCAAACTTTTCCTTGAAAATCAAAAGTTAAAAATTGTGAATCCTCTTCCAAAAGGTCACTTACGAAGTAAATACCTGCCGAGGACCAGTTACGATAATGGATAGGCTTGTTGTCAATACGTATTAGAGAGCTGTACCAAATTGGTGTTTCGCCGAAGTTGGAAAGTTGTTTTTTAAAATTCAGAAGTGACCACGTTTCGATAAGCTCTTTAGTAAAGGGTTCTTCAGCTATTCCCAAAGAAGCAACATCATCCGAATGAAGGTTACCTAACAGCTTCCATTTTCCTCTGTTATAAGGACCTAGATATCGTTGAATCCATTTCGCTTTAAGAGCGCGATTGAAACATTGTAAATCTAGCATTTTGAGGCCACCTTCGGCAAAGTCATTGATTATTTCTGTTCTTTTGACCTTATCTTCTTTGCCATCCCATAAGAACTTAAAAAAGACATCTTTTATTTCTTTAAGGTTATGATGCGACGATGGTAGAGGGGATAAGATGTAAACTAGCTGCGAAGCGAGCAAACTCTTAATGACCGTTATTTTCCCAAGAAGGGTTAATCTTCTAAATTCCCTTTTTTCTTCATAGTCAAGTGTTAGAGATTCGCCTTTAGTTGTAGAGAAAAAAACGTGATCGATGAAGAGCCAATCCAAAGAGCTTCTGTTTTTTTGTAATTGATTCCGCGTAAACCAGAGATAGTTGCGAAAGAATCTAACAGACTAAAAGACTGGCGAACTGAGTTGTCTGAGCCATCTAGGATCAAGGTTATATCATCTGCGTATTGACTTAGTTTACATTCTGTGCCTGAAACACAAATGCCCTTGATTTGATCATGGTTTCTTATGGCATTTCCCAGCGCGATTTCAACCCACCTTGTCAGACACCTCTAGTAAGATTGAAAAAGGCGGAAGACCAACCGTTATTTTGAATGCAGCTGCTTATATCATTATGAAATAATTTGACCCAAGTAATCAAGGAGTCACTAATAAAAGTTATACTAGCGGAGAGTTTTTACAATAAAATTTCATTCCAAAGTATCGAAGGCTCTCTCGAAATCTATACAAAGTAAAATGCCAGGGGTGTTCTGGCTTTCAGCGTAAGTTATGTATTATACTGTCTATTAATCTAACATTTTCTCCAATTGATCTACCTTTGAGAAAGCCCGTTTGATCATTGTTTATAAAATCAGGTAACACTTTTTTGATTCTTGCTGCAATTGCTTTTGTGGCAATCTTGTAGTCGCAGTTTAAAAGGCTTATAGGTCTCCAGTTTTTTCGATGCTGTAGCCGTTTGTCTTTCTTTGGTATCAGTGTTATCAACCCCCTGCGCTGTGAGATGGAAAGGTGCCCTTGGGTAAAAGACGAGTGTAAAGCAGCGAGTAAAAAGGGAGACAGGTCGTCCCAAAAAACTTTATAAAATTCTGCTGGTCCGTCCCAGGCGATTTACCCGATTCCATTGTTTTTAGGCTCTCTAAGCATTCCGTTACCGCTGACAGTAGGCCTTCGCAAGATTCTTTTGATTATTCAGATTATTACCTAGCTTTGTTTCAGTAACCTCAGGGAAAAAAACATTATCATAATCATTGACATCAACGCTTGTAGTCGTGTAAAGATGCTCATAGTAATTTTTTGCTTCGTCTAGAATCTCTACGTCCGTCGAAAACTTCTTCCCATTTGCGCTTCGGAGGTACCTAATGGTTTTACTATTAAAGTGCTACTTCTCCAGATTATGGAAATGTTTTGTATTCTTTTCTATTTCATTATACCATTTCACTTTTGATCTAAGAATAGCCCCTTGAGTTTTATAGGCGATTATTTCTTCTATTTGCTGTTGTCTTTCACTTTTAATTATCTGATACATTACGTTCGTCAAGCTTATTCTGGAGTGATAAAACTTCTTCTTGTAACCGATTTTCTCTATTTTCCAGACGCCGTTTCCTGTTTGCGGCATCATTTAAAGAGGCTTCTCTAATGTTCATTTTGATGACGTCCCATAATAAAATCTCGTTAACTTCACTCTGGCCTTCATATTCCTTACACACATCAGCGATAGTTTTTCGTATCAACTCAACCTCTTGCAAAAAGTAAATAGAGAACTTTTTTTTTTTAAGCTTAAAAACGTTTCTCTCCGTTTAGTATTGTTTGACAAACCTCTGACGATTAGGGAGCAAATTACCATATCATCAGGTTGCATGGTGAAAAGGTGAGAAAGGAAATCCTTTGTTGAGAGTGTCAGGAGAGCAGCTATGTAATTTCGCATCGTAACTACTAGGCCTAGATATTTGCAAATTGTACAAGGTACATGAAAAGGACGGATAATTAATAACGCACAGAAGAACATAAACACAGATACAGACACATATGACGGTAATAAATCCTTTTAAACTCCCTCACATCGTTATATTTTTAAAAGTTGAAAAAAAAAACATTAAATAAGTGGAAAAGTAGTTGCAAATGTTGCAAATAGATTATTTGGCATTCGCAGAGAAAAACTTATTATTGAAAAGAATATCACTCTATTGGTTCAACAGGGGCAATGTACTTTCCGTTGATATAAAGTTTGTCGGGCTGAGCTTTACTGAAGTAGGCGGTAAAGCTTTTTTCCCTGGCCTTCTGCAACTTCTTCACTTCTCCTTTCCTCGAGTCGTACAGCAATTTTGGGATGTCCTTCCATGTCCTTCAGATGTTTCCGGGCCTGATCCATAACTAGTTCCTTATCCCCATAACGTAAAAATCGTGCAATAATCGGACGCGAGCTTCCATTTTTCTCATTTTTTAAGCGGTAAAGTCTTTGGAATTCAATTCTTTCTCGCGCATTTGTAATCTTTAGTTGATGTTCGAGTAATTTATAGATAATCCCTCTTGTATCTTCTATTTGTGCTTACGCGCCGTTGTGATCTTCGTCACCACCATTCATGTTGTCAACTTGCTCTTCTAGTAGCCCCACAAATTTTACATTTTCCCTCCTTGAGTAAGTATCCATGTAAAGAAGTTGTTTCTGGAGCTCGCCAACATCCTGTTGTAACTTTTGGTTTTTAAGTTTTAAGTCGGATATGTCCTCCTCATTAAATTGGATGCTTTCTCTCAATTCATTGACTGTTGAGCCAAGCTGTTTGGACTTTGTTTTGAGATCTTCGACTTCCGAATCCAGCCTGCTTACATTTTCTTCAGTACTTGCTAGTGTTGTGTGCATCTGGCTCAAGCGGCTTTCAATAGTATCATTCTTTTCTAATTTTTTAAGTACAGCTTCAAGCTTCGACCCTACACCTTCCGCCTTTTCTAAAGCTCGTCTTTTGATTTTTTTTTTATCTGGAGATGGCAAAGAAACTTTGGAAGTTTTTGACCGGTTTTTGCGTTTGCCCGGCATTAAAAAAACTATAAATTTTCCGTAACGATTCAGGGAGCTCGGCGAAACACGTTTATTTTCCCATGTTACCAGTCCCAGTCCCCCCGAGATTGAATTCTTGTAGTACTTCTCCCCAGTCTTGGTGCTCCCTTACCAGTTATTTTTTTAACCAGTTCAATAGCCAATGGTATCCCTAAACTGACTAAAATAGTCCCAAAGCCGTTGCCTTGCTGTGTTTTGGTTGGTCCTATATGAACACCTGAACCTGTTTGAAGAGCATTAACAATATCCTGTTTCTGTTTTGCGGATAGATGTTTATATGCAATCAACTGATTGATTTACTCTGCGGGATTAAAAAGCCTCCTACTTGCCCTCCAGAGATCTTTTTTCATGCTGATGCTAAAGTTCTTTCAGCGCTCATAATATCAGAAGCTATATTGCCTCCAGATATCTTTTTAACTAATTGACTGGCACCTTCTGATGCCAAACTAGCAAGAGCGGACAAACGAAATGTTTTACCAAGAGTTGGTGCAAGATTTCTTCCCATCTATAAGATGGATGTTAATAAACTACCTCCTACTTGCTTTCGTATATGTAGTCTTCGCTAATTTGATATCCATGCCTTTGTTTAAGCAACGGTTCTTGTTTAAGCTGTTTACAATATTTGATGGAACATACATGAGGACACTAGCATCGTAAAAATAAAGATCTCTAAAGTTTACCAAGCTGTCATTCCGCGTACTATGTCCATGAAAACACTCAGAAGTCTCGACATAGAGTCGCCCATTATAATTACGTATTCAAAAACCATTCCGTCTGCATAACTCGATTGATGTCAAAATAGTTTAAAATTGCTCTCCACAATTCTTCCTATTGGATGGACTAAAGCGCTGGGAACAGCGACATTCGTCAACTTAGGGTTGTTTTACCTTAAAAAAGTGGACAATTATGTGTCCGCATTATCGAGGTTGACTTTATATTAGAATCTGTTCATTGGGCAAGTAAAGAGTTTCTCATTAACGGGTGTCCATATTAAGCGGGGTTCGACTGTATGATCGACGCAAAATCGCACTTCCCTTGCAATCCTCGCGCGATCCGCTGCACGCGCGACAAAATTATCAACTCGCTTTGGCGAGGAATAAATGGTACCCCTCTCACATACCTATTTTAGAACTTTGTATCCGTTTTAACTGCTGTAAATATACTTCCTTTAAAATGTGAGTAAATCACAAAATCAAAACGTTTTCACAATCATAAAATTAATCTCGGTTGGCCCTTTTTGGGCCTCCTTACAGACTAAATCCCTACTGAGGGGAGGGGGCCTCTGTACACAGGCTACCCTTTGAGCCTGAAGCCTGAAAAAGGGTGTGACCTTACCGTATAGGCCATTATAGAGAGTACCCTCGGCTTTATAGAGTACAACATAACAGTATTCCGGGTAAGTTAAGACAATATACAGGTAACCTGCGATCACGCTTTTTTCTCGTGTCCCAAACAAAAGTAGTCTGCTACACAGCCGTAAGGGAAGAAAGACCGTCCGATCGCAGGTTAGTACACAGGCAAATACGATACAATATGGTGCGATCAAATAACATTTTTCTCCAGCGTCACCGTGTTGAATCCAGTTTATGGCTGCGCACGAGATTAGACGCCACCATATCGCGGGCTCCAGTAAATGTGCAAGCTTCCATCAAAGATGGTACCGTTTTCAGTCACCATTGCGTTTTCGCGCAGGCGAGAAAAAAACGATTAAAGAACGCATCATGTGGACGCGGAGTTCTGTTTGAAAACGGAGGAAAAAAACGTTTTCAAACAAAAGACCGCAAGGCGACGTTTTTACAGACAAAAACAAGGCAATGGCTACTCTTTTGACAAATAATTTTTTACGATGTTTCTGACCGGAGGAAGTAATTAGTGTGGCTGTCACAGAAAAAAAAAATAGAGCCGCCTGAAAACACGGCAAGACATTTCAAATGGAAAGAAGTACAAATTTAGTTGTTTATTTGACGAATGTGAGAAAAAAAGACCCTTTCGTGAAGTCACGTTGTGTAAGCAAAGGCTTGTTTTCATATATTTTCATCAAAACTTGGTAAAGAATCGATGTAGTGTGCCATTTGGTTCGAAATAAAACAATTAGACAACTAGTTCTCGTTTTCTAAGAGTCAAATAGTCAACATAGTGCTCCTTGCCTTGTTGGCTATCGACTCATCGAAAACTCGAACTCGTAGTAAGTGTTTTAAGAAAAGAAGCTATAGTCATGGACTGCGAAAAATAACTTTGCCTTAAAAAGCACGGGCTTTAATCTAGCCAGTCGTCAAATTTCTGACTAATGTTCTTTCTGTGTTGATTCATGACATGGTCCCTGTGTTTTCCTTCAGGAAATCTATTCGGCCTGAAATCTCTTCTGAACGATTCCTTTCCACCGTAGCCTTTAGACGCAAACTGTCCTGGGCCGTATCTCTGGTATACATCTCTGCCTTGACTGTATCTTTCTCCAAAGTGTTGAGAAGATCCCATCTGACCAAACCGTGGTCTTTCATATAGTTCTGGTAATTCTGATATTCTTTCCACAGTGATGTTTCTTCCAGCCTTGCCCTCGGTCCAGCAGTCCTGTTAAATAAACAAAATACAATTTTTTACTAAATGGTCTTGAAAGCAGAAAGAGAGAGAGAGAGAGAGAGTCAAAGGGCCTGTCTACACGTATCAGGATGTTTTTGAAATCGGAGATAAATAAATAAATAAATAAATAAATAAAAAATACGCGTCCATCTGACGCGTAATTGAGTCGTTTTCGCCAGCCGTCCAAATAGAAACGCTTGAAATATCATAGCATCCTCAAAACAGCACGCGTAATGCTAGTTATGTATGATGTATGAACTCATCCACACAAAACCGAAAAGCCAGTGCTTTAAAGGATTTCCACTCTCTTTGATGCCCGAAAACCGCGCTAAAAATAACCTGCGAAAGTGAATTCGCGTTCTTTCAATCTCTATCTCGATTATCCCAGCTAGCTTTAATACTTTGTCAAACTTTGTCAGCTTTTGTCAAATACAAGCAAACCCCTCTGGAGCTGAATTCCTAAGAACCATATCCAAGTTCAGAAAGACAAAGAAAATTTCGTGGTCGCTTGTTTGCGTCCTCCATAAAACGTGAAACACTGGGCATTCTCACGTCGTAGTCGTGCAGTACAAAAAGCTTGCTGCACGTGCTTTGTTGTTTTGCTCGACAAAACTTTTGCTTCTTTGACGCTCTCGGCACCGTGGCCGCCGTACCTTGCATCTTAAACTCCGTTATACGTGCGGTTCGAGGTTGCTACACGGTGGTTATTGCTGAAAAGTTATTCATTTTAACGTCGCAATTTCGTCTTTTTCGGAGCGAAAAACATCTAACAGGGACAGCGAAAGTTATCTCGTTCCGATAATGTGGACGAAGTACTTGAGCGTTTTAACAATCATCTCGACGAGACAAAGTAAGCACTTTCGTCCGCCCTCGTTTCTCAAACTGCGGCGAAACACATAAGTTGGACATTGTTGTCGAAGCAGAAAAACTTTCCTTTTTATTTTCGAGCTTTCTGGAACACTTCACGGAGCCCCTGCTAATTTTCCGGTCGCTAAGTACACCTAAAATGTGGAGGAGAAGCTTGCTGAGCTGAATATGGGTCTAAATTTTCAAACTCGTCATAAGAGAGAAGCAAGCTGGGTCGCTATCAAGGAGTGCCACTGCAGTGGGTTCAGAGGATGACAAAAGAATTCTTTGAACGAAACAAAGAGCATTGAAAACGAAGAAACAGAATGCCCCCGGTCAGGACGCTTTTTTGAGGTATTGTTGTTGTATTTTCTTTGTATTTTAACCCATAAGGCACGTGTTTACACTCTGCCTGTCCAAACATGGTGGCAGTATATATTATGCTTCACCGTTCCTGGAGAATTACAATGATTTCTCTCCATAGTAGCGACGTGAGGAAGAAAGAAAACGTTTAACTACCTTGACAAACCAATTTCTTCACTTTGAACAGTTACATAAACAAACAAACAAATTAACAATAAGCATAAAACTGTTTTATAAGTATAACTGTGTTATTAACTAACCTCGAATGCTTTTTCATGATGACTTGGCACATCCAATACCACACTCTGTTTAAAAAAAAAAAAAAAAAATGAGTGATTGGATGAATAAATTGTGAACTGACAAACAAACAAAAACTAAATAAATATGCTACTATAAAACAATTTATTTAACAATTAACCCTCCACTCAACCCCCTCCAGTTTAGGGGGTGGGGGTGGGGATCTCTCTTCTCCAAAGAGGTTCCCGCTGAGTATTCCAATGAAAAATACCCAACGTGGCCCGGGTTCTAATCCTTGATGCCATAATGTGGGTTAAGTTTGTTGTTGGTTCTCTCCTTTGCTCCGAGAGGTTTTTCTCCGGGTATTCCGGTTTTCCCTTCTCCTTAAAAACCAACACTTCCAAATTCCTATTCGATCTGAAACGCACGGACACGTTTCAACGAGTTCTCAAGAACTAGTAAGTGTTCCGTGGGTTAACAAATTATAATTAAATTAATTACCAGACAAGTACATCCAAAATTCAAACCTTTCTGTCGCTGCACATTTTCATTTGTTCAATCTCCTCTTTCACGTCGGGAATGTTGTTCTCCAGTACTCGCCACATATAACCCGGTCCACGAATCTCATAATTCGTAGACATCATGTAAGTTGTAAATCCCTGAAAGAATGATCAATGCATTTGTTATTAAATCTCCGGGGAGTCACACAAAAATGTTGGCAGAAACCGCGATTAACCCTCGTTTGTTTGTTACAAGGAGTAGTAAAATAAGTACATGTAATCAAGATTTCAGTGAAATTTAGCTCCATTTAAGTCTCCAAAAATTTCTCTTTCAGTTTTACGAAAAAAAGTGCCCAACCAACGATAAAAAGTTTCACCCGAAGTGACTGGTGTCGATTTTACAGCCAAACCATGAAATTACAGTCACGATTAATCTGTTTTAAGTGCCCAAGAAACACAATAAAATTCTACCAGACCCCGTTTACTTCCTAGAAAACGTGAATAATCCTAGATCACGTGATAACTACCTCTCTTCCATTTAAAAGCGAGCGTGATTTGATTTCCTTTGTTCCAGAAATGTGCGCCAGCGATGCGGCAACAGCATCTACTGCTCCCATCTTTTCAACCAAAGTTTGAGCAGCTTCACGAAACATTTCTAACACCTCGGGTGAAACTGCCTCAACAAACCTACAGTGAGAAAAAAATATGAAGAAAATACCCTGTGCAGCTAGCGGTTTGAATGGCAAAAACTGCAACCGCACACGAACGAGCTGAGAAGCGTTTCAACCCCATCCTCCCCACCGCTTTGCAACTCATTTGCCCGCTAGACAAACAACATCGCCAGATAGGCTGGCTAACAAGGAAATTACTCCATGTGTGGCGAAAGAGACTTTTCACGATTCATACTTATCGGGTAGAGCTTGT
Organism: Porites evermanni; assembly: GCA_942486025.1. NCBI lineage: Eukaryota > Metazoa > Cnidaria > Anthozoa > Scleractinia > Poritidae > Porites > Porites evermanni. The sequence continues at coordinate 51,584 of CALNXI010001623.1, read as the reverse complement.
TTACTGGTCATTTTGAGGTTACTACAGGTTACTGTAGACTGGGTTGTCGAACTGCACTATGGAACTGTTTTAGGGCCGGATTTTGACCCAGTTCCCCACACAATTTTGCAATAGCCAATGAAAGAAGTGTTTCGCCCCACGGAAGGCAATCCAAGCCAGTATTGGATTCTGGATTCCAGGCACTGGACTCCGGATTCTTTGTCAGTGAAACTTGGATTCCCGATTTCAATCGCTAGTAAGATTCCAGGATTCCTAGAGCTGTACTCCGGATTTCAAAGCCTAGGATTCCCATTCCATAAGCAAGACGGATTTTCCAGATTCCTTATTCCACGGGCAAAAATTTCCTAAATTCCGCAATCCGGATTCCCTATCACGGGGTGCGCGAAGCGATTGCGTCCCCAAACAGTCCCAAAGTGCAATTCGGCACAACACTGACGCAGTCTCACGCGAACCTCACAATGGCCAGGGGCCCGTTTCTCGAAAGTCCCGATAATTAACGGGCCCGGTAAGCTGTCTCCGTTTACATTAAAGACCGAGGTTTCAATAGTTTTGCATCTAACACGATAAAACTGTCAGTTAATGAAACAAAATGGAGTAGTTTCCTAGCCAGGACCCGCGCTCTTATTCTTTATATTTCGATTTGAATATTTGATTTCGGGCCCGTAAAACGGGCCCCAGGTCGGTTTCAACAAGGTCGTTCACTAACCTGTTTGTCCCAATAAATTATGGCAGTCTGTGATAATAACAGAAGATCTTACCTTTGAGCATCTGATGCCGAAGCTTTGACAATGTCAGCTGGTTGTGGTGGTGGGATGTATTTGAACGAGATCCCCTAAGAACAAAATTATAGGGGAAAAAATTATTTGACAACCAGTACGTTACCATATCGGTTCACTCATTCCACCCATTCTCAAGATTCAAACTTCTACGTGTGCAATAATCGGTCTAATTTAACAAACCATCATGAGTGGACGATAAAGTGAGGTTACGTTTTGGTCACAACTCTGAATTTTCATGCTGCTTGCTTACGCTAACCGCTAAAGCAAAGGAAGCGGACAACAGCAACAAAAGAGTTTGAAAGGACGCGAATTCGGTTTTTCATTGACGTTTTTACTGGCGTCACCGTTGTCGTATCGCAAGGTCTGTACCAGCGTAATGATATACGACGGATGTTTATCAAAAGCGGAAACGACAAGTGAAAGGAAAAGAAATATTTCACTCCTTACGTTTCCGCAAGATTTCGTTTATGCCTTCTCCTTATCTTGGGATTACACTAAAAAAACGTTTCCTCTGTTGCCGCTTTGATCTAAACAAGGCCTAATACTACTTCATAACCATCAATAATGAAATTTTGACTCCCCTCTTTCTTTTGAACTTGACTACAACAACAAATTAAGAACAGATTGGGATAGAATCACATAGTATACATACAGCTCTTTTTCCAACGGCACGAAGCTGAGCTTCTTGGTTAGGTTTGTAAAACACGATGCTGATTCCGCTGCGGCCGGCCCTTCCTGTTCTACCAGAACGATGAATGTAAGTATCAAGATCCTGCCAAAAGAATTGAATTCAATACACATACACTGTATGTAAACTAAACATGGCTAGTTTTACCACAGTCGACAATCGCTTTGCGACCACTATCGTAAACAACCAGCCCTCCTTAAGACCAACATTGTGAGACCCCGTTTTAAATATATTTGTTCCGTGACTTTTTTAACGCTATGATGAAAAGCTTTCGTAAGCGACCGCTCCGGTAAGCTACCGACTACTTTTGTGAATCACCGCGGCTATTTTTTTTCGTTTGTTTTTAAGTTCTTGTAAGCTATTGCTCAGTCAGCACATAGCCTGTCTTTGAATTGAATACCCCGGACGGTGCCAGCCCTGGTAAAAACAAAAAAAAAAACAAAAACAAACAAAACAAAACAAATAAAAAGTGCACAAAATTGTTTTCGTTCTGTTTATGGTCATCTAATTGTAATTGCTTTTGAAATGCTCGCTGATACAAAAAGCTCTCCGGTAGAGTATGAACACTTATCCGATATGTGTCCCTATACTTTAGAGATCGGCGCGGCGCAGCGCAGCTTCACTCCGTCACAGAAATCGCGCAGAAATCACCGTTCTTATATGTGAACAGAAGCTCTATCCGGTATGGTTTTCGTTCCGGCGCGAAAGCTACTCAGTATACTATGAACATAGCCTTACATGACAACTGCATTACCTTCGGTGGTTCACTCTGTACAACAAGATCTACTTCTGGAATATCGAGTCCTCTTGCTGCGACATCTGTGGCTACTAAACAACGAACTTTTCCATCACGAAAACTCTGCCGAGTCAACAAAATATGACAGACGATCAACTTTGTTTCATACGAGAGCCTATTAAGTTTACCCCTAGACTCCAGTTTAGTTTTGCAATTACTTTCTGTTGAACTTTTTACCTCTTGACACGATTTCCGCCGCTCTCTAGGGTCCAATCTTGTTCTTCCCAGAGAAGAGAGGAGAATTGCAGTCGTTTCGCCCGACGGCGTTCGCCAGGATATTAGTCAATTCGCCCGATGAGATGCAACACTCTACAACATTGTGAACATACCTTTTGATATGTTATTTCAGTTACCCTTGGACTCCACAAGCGCAGTCACTGACTTTCCATTCTTCTTCCCTTTTTTCGGGCTTAAAAAACGACAAATACACTTTGGGCAAATCGACTTAGTCATCGGGCGAACCGACCTTCGGGCGAAACAACCTGATACCATCGAGTCTAGTCCCTCCCCTTTTACTTTGTTAAACCACCGAGGAGAAGGGATTTTTCAAGTGTTACTCGGTTACGTGTGTAACACTCACTGAGCTGCTAGTTGGCCACTGGACAAAGTCTGATTAAAATTTGCCAATGTTCAGTGGTCCTTCATAGCCTCATGGGCTGTTGAGTCAGAGATCCACTCGGGCTCAAGGAATAATTGTTAGACATATAATTATTTGCTGGCGGAAACTCACTTTTAGAGTTATTTCCCTTTGCTCCTGTGGTATATCTCCATGGAGAACTTGTACATCCTAGAAAGAAACAAGAATAAACTCAAGGAATCATTTGATATATTGAGACAGGGAAGGAAGAACACATTAAAAAAGTTTCCCCGACCCATCAGCCTGTCATGTGCACTTGGCTCTTGCAGCAGCGAGCTACTGCAGGTGTAACTTGCTTTTCTTCTCAACTGATCACATGTTGGAGGATTTATGCACAAAAGTCCTTTTTAGGGGCTTTAGGGGTTTAGACCAAGTCCCTACTCTGAGGGTCAACGTCACTTTTTCTCATCTTAGACTGTTTCTTCTGTTGCAATGACCACTTGTATTTTAAAATCATGAAGCTTCCAAGTTTTTTAACACTATTAAAAATTAATAGTGTTACGTAGAAAACCAACCTGTTTTAAAATAGAATTTAAGGCCAAATTGTTGGCATCATTCTTTGTCTCCGTGAAAATAAGAGTTCTACTATGGGCACCACAGTAAACCTACCAAAAAATTAATAAATATAACAGAATACAGTTTAGTTTTACAAATTCAACATTGTAAAAGGAAAGGACACGCATACACTACATGACTACATTAATAGCAACCTGGGATACATGTAAAAATTTAATTTCAAAACAAAATGTGGATCTAGATTTGCTATTATACAAATTTGCTTTCTAACTTGGCACTATGTACTTTAACATGCTATAAATCAAACATTTCACAATAAAAATCGGAGTCACCAAACTTGTTTTTGAGTGATAAATTGCATTCAAACAAAAAATTAAGGGTGTTGATCACAGATTGTACTGTTGCTATGGCAAAATGTTATGCAATAATCATCATTACAACATCAACTACAAAAATTGGTTGTATGGTTGTATGTAGGAATTCTACATGCAGAAAACTTTTGTAAGCTACACTTAGGATTTTTCAATGCACCCCTTAAATCGTCTGGTATAAAACAACACAGCACTTGGACAAACCTGCACAATGTCACTTATTGTAGAGGCTCTGGCCTCATATGGACACTTGATGGCAAGATGCTATGAAGGAACAAACAAGATGATTAAAATACCAAACTGACCCTGATTGTTCAAATGATGGACAGTGCTATTCAGTAGACAAATCACTACCCAGCAGATAAGGATTAGAGATTTATACCGTGGAGTGTGTTAACCAACTTCGAACAACTCTCCTCAGATAGAAAGGACTTCTCATAACTTCCAATAAGCTCAAGTCTTTCAGAAATAGGTAACTACAGTTGAGCCCCTGTGAATGGTTTTAAGTGACTATGACCATTTTTGTGGTGATAATTTGATATTTTCTTTAAACCTGCCACACGAGAGGTCAGTTTCTTACTATAAAAATAAGATGCTTTCTGGAAAAAACATTGCGGTGAAATCACTTCTGATGAGGAGAGGCAATGAGCATTTTTTATTTTTTATTAATATGACTTTGTATGTCTGGTATCCAATGGTAGCTATACCCCCACAGAGCTGAAAATTGAAACAAATTCTCTTCATATAAAATAAGAGATGACCTGTTCAAGAAATAAACCTCTATTAGAAGTCCAAGTCTCAAAGACAGAACACCTCCCATGATCTACACCCAATTCTGTTAAAAAGAATAGAAGTTAAGTTTTAAATTGAATCTTAGCATAATTATATAGCACATGTAAATTGTCTCACTTCAATTGTCTCGGAAGCTTTAAGTTCCTGGTCTCCGATAAGATCCACTATTTTTCTGTCTTCACTCATGTATTTCTTTGCTGTTCTAAGAACCCAAGGAGGCAATGTAGCACTGAAGAGGAGAGTCTGAGGCTTGCTTTCCTTTGCTAATGAATTGATCGTACATTGTGCATTAAGGCAATAATCTTACAATGATTTTTACCACAGCAAAACATGACTGTATGCAATTAATATTGGGTAAATCATCACTTATACTTTTTAAAACTTAGATAGACATCCTCTTGTAGTCTATCCTGAGAATGGAGATGTACTACCATTCATTGCTTCTTTCCAGTCAAAAAGTTACTTTTCACCACTTCAAGGGGTTATCAATGTAGGGTGGCCACATGTTTTGCTCTGGAAGTATAGTTTCTATTTTAATGGTTGTGTGTTGGTTAAGTTTTTAAGCTCCAGTTTTTTTAAGAGGTACTATAAATCCAAGGATATTCAATCTTTTTCTTGTAACTGTAGACTCCTTCACCTTTCCTCATTTTAAACTTTGGTTTTGGTTCCTTAAATTAATAATATTGTTAAAGTTTTGGCCAAGATTACTTACATCCATTGCGGTATGATTCTTCAATGATATCCTCTACAGACTGAGCAAAACCCATGTCTAACATCCTGTCAACTTCATCAATAACGACATGTCTGTAAAAATAGTCAACAGCGCATCAGGTGAAAGTTTTACCTGCTAGCCACCCCCCCTCCCCCCAAGCCACTCCCCTCCCCCCAAGCCACTCCCCTCCCCAGTGTTAACTTATGAGAGGGACCCTTGGGAAACTCTAGGGTTTGACCCAGAACAGCTCATCTGGGTACAACACGCACATGTTTTTTGAACACAAGCTGACTAAAACACCAGCTAGATTTGTTGCCTTTAGGCAGGAATTAAATTAAATGTTACCCAAAGAAGTAGAAAACATGTAATTCCAGACTAGCCAGACCCAGGCTAAGTAAACTAAGATGTCACCTCAGCTGATCTAAGCTCTGATTACTAGACATCTCTTGCAATACATGTGGTCTAATATAAAGTAGTCCATGGTCTCTGGTTAACAAGAGCTTTTTTATTTGGAGTAAAACAGAGCAAAAGGATAAAAATATTTTATAATTCCAGCAGGCCTGACAAAAACTCCAATTTTTAGCTTCCCAGTATTATCTTAATATTACAATGCTTGGAATCTTAGTCTGGCAGGAATGGTGGAAATAGTGTTTTTGTTTTAAAAATATTTTATTCTGTGGTCTTACTTTAGCTGTGTCAAGTCCAGAGTACCATTAACCATAAGATCAAGGATTCTTCCAGGAGTTCCAACGATCACATCCAAACCATTTCTTATTGCTTGTGCTGAAAAGATGGTGGAACACAACTTATAAAGCCGTAAGACCAGCATCTACTGGTAATTGTACCTTTACTGTATTTTATTACTTAATCAAATATGAAGTTAATGAGAATATAAGGAATGATCACTACACTATAAGAGATGAAATGACCTTATTTTCACACTAATTCTCCTCATTAGCACCAAGGGAAAACTGCGGGGAGAAGTATGCCGTTGCTACATGTGTGTTTAATAGGGTATAAAGGTTCAAAATTTCAAATGAATACATGTATGTCTGGCATCTTAAATATTACATTGTAAGTTTTAATTTGTAAGGGGAAAAAAACATGTTAGTGTCATGTGCATGTAATTCTACCTTGTGGTCCATATGCGACTCCCCCATACACACAATGTACACTCAGACCTGACTTGAGTAAATCAAATTGATCTCCAACCTAAAGAAGTAAATTTACATACATGTATATGAATCTCAAACATCCATGAAAACATGAATATCATATAGCATACCAGAATGGGATGAAACATTAAATGGACAGAAGTTCAATGTAGTGTTTGATGCAACTTTAATTCAGTTGCAAAAAAAGGCCTTAAAAATTCAGGCTTGTATCAATATTGTTTATTTTACTATATAATATGAGCTAGTGACCTAATTTAATACAAAACGTGATTCAACATGATGTATTTTTCTCTCTTAATGTCCACACCCTCCTTACAATTAAGTTACTCTGTCATTAGCGTTATCAAAGAATCTAAAACAGAAAGGAAGCCTACTTCCCTTTCAAGTAAAATTGCTTTAAAATGCTTCTGAAAAAATGTATAAAAAGAGAGATGATAGAACCCATCTAATGAAAAGGCTGCTTTTATTATACAGTCAAGATGTATGGATATAAAAAAAATTACTAATTAACATCAAAAAGATGTTTTACCTGTTTAGCAAGTTCTCTGGTAGGTGCCAAAACTAGGACCTACAAAACAAGTATAATATTATTGTGCCTATAGTAAAACACTGTTCACAATAACAAGATGTCTCTGAGGCTAACTTCTTGAGAGAATTAACCAGATAGAAATTGGTGCATGCAGGTGGACTCCTGGATGTCACGAGATGGGTGAAATATTCTAAATATTCACAATAATCAATCAATCCATGATTGCTGATGTGCTGATAAATTTGCATATTCCTTGCAAGGAAATATGTAAAGCTGATAAAGCCACAGTATAAGTCTAACAAAAATGCTAAAACAGCTTTTTCACCCAATGGATGAGGATTATCAATCTTGGGCAACACACTGACAAGCTAACCCCCTCCTTCTTCCCCCCCCCCCTAATGTTGCTGTGTTTAAAGCTACTCGCAGACCACTGACAACTGAGGTACAACACTGCATGAGGAATCAAACCACAGGATGTGTAGAGATCCCAACCTCTGGAGATCTAAAATCTGGAGACTCTCTGTTTTGCACTACACCCCCCTCCCCTGCCCCCAAATGACAACAGCCTCACTACCCCCTCCCCCTGCCTACAAATTGACCCAGCCTCCATGGCTTAAGACATATGTGAAGTCTTACATGAAGTCAAAATTTGCCTTCATCATTACAATGATGAAATAATCTTTGCTGGTCCCAGAAACTTACAATGAATAAAAAAAGTTTGAATGTTGAGGAAAAAATGGGCTAAATTTCAAACTAAAGCACAAAAAGTCCATTTTATCCAGGAGATTTGGTGACCTGTATGGGAGAGTGAGAGATCAGTGCCGTAAACGGGAGACTTCCGGATAATCTGGGAGAGTGCCCTTAAGAATTTTTACTTTTTACAGAACTCCTTTAGAGGGTGTGAGAGGAATGTTCTTAGTGATAATCACTGTCTTTTCAGATGAACTGTCTCAGCTAACTTTGATAGCAGCTGTATACATGTAGATCACCTGACATATGAAAAGAATATGTACATTGTGATTCTTTACCTTTGGAGGCCGTCTTGGTTTATTAGACAAATGTTCTAACTTGAGTTTTTCAACTAATGGTAGGGCGAATGAGAGCTGTAAATACCATAAAAACAACACAGTTAACTATAAATCTGATGCTGCAAACTTACAATGCACATTTAAGTTATATTAAGAGTTAAAGTTGATATACTTTGTTGTAACAAGTAAATTGACTCAAATTCTGTTATTAAATTGTTTGGTCTATTTTTATTATTCACATTTTGAAAAGCACAAAAATTAATCTTGGCATACCGTTTTTCCTGTCCCAGTTCCTAAAGTGAAAATAAAATAAAATAAGAAATAAAATAAAGAAATTTAAATTTTAAAAAGTTTTAAAATATGTTACAGCTCAAAATTAAATTCAGGTAAAAATTCTTTTAATCTGGGTTGATTATCAATTTCCTTTGTCTCCCAGCCCTAATTATATATAAATTAGGGCTAGAAATCAATCAATCATAGTAAAGGATAAAAGAAACATTCTTTTTTTTATAGACAATCTGGACAACTGAGCCCTGGTATAAGAACGATGCATGCAGTGCACTTTGATATATTCAAACACCTTAAGAAAAATGAAGGCTAAACATAAACCATCCTAGTCTTACTTGCTTGTCCGATTATATCTTGTCCATCATAGATGTAATCAAAAGTTTCACTTTGAATGGGGAATAAATAGTTTATTTTATTCTCTGCAAAAAAAGACAAAAGAAAATTAATGTTGTTATTATTAGCAGGCTGTCACATTATGGCATCACAGAAAAAAAAAATGTAAACAATATAAAGAAAAAAAAAAGAGAAAGACAAAAAAGAATCATTAACCTCTTAGCCGCTCTATGGTTTCTTCTGATAATCGAAATTTAGAAAAATCTCCTGACTCTTTTACATCCAGGTCATCTTCCTGTGAAAACAGAACAAAAACAGTGACATGCAGTAGTAGAACAACACCTTTTAATCGCAAAAATCAATGGCTTTGTTCTCCAATCTGTTCTCTGGACATTTTTAAATAATAAACACTTAATGACCAGTCCCGAGGGAAACAGTTAATTTTGTTTCCCAAGAATCTCAAATCTCTGGAAATTCATTAAACCTGGCTGTAACGGCAGTCGTCAGTCAACATCCGTGGGTAACAGTGTACTGTTACCCTCTGACGTCACAGATTAAAAAAATAATTGCAATGTTACCATGCTCAAAGATTTTGGCAGGACCAATATTTCTTGGGCAACATGTACATAATAACAATGCGATCACTGAATAAAATTTAAATTCTGTTGAAAAAAACTAAATTATCATAACTTTCTTCCAAAAAAACCTGAAAAAATACATTTTGAGAGAAATTCTCCCTTTCTAACTGGAACTCACAAAACAACAAACTATTGTACATTATTGTNGGACAAGGGCTTATTATAATTTTAATGACAAAAATTGTTGATCAAAAGGAGGGCTGTAATCAACACGTCAGCATTCATCTTTGACAATAAACATAATATTTTTGTAAGCAGGACAAAGAAAGGTGAACTACCATTGATTTCAAATACCGTAAATCCTCTATTAAGCCCCCTGGGGGGCTTATTTTTTTCAAGCACGTTTGAGGGGGGGCTTAATAGAAAGGGGGGGGGGCTTGTTTAATTTAGCGAAATGCATCAACGGCAGCAAGGTTTCTCGACGACGGAATTGTGGTTACCAGACGCTATACTGCTTTTTCTAACAATAAGAAAATGGTAACAATTCTCCACAGAGAACTAGAGCATAAAGTTGAAAAAGTTAAGCACATGAAGTTGGAGGTCATGCAGCCGAAGGCCAAAAACAATATGAATTTCCAGCCTGAATAAACCATAACTGATAAGTACATGTTAATTGTTTGTGACTGAATAAGGATGGAGGGGAGGGGGAGGGGGGAGGCTTAAGAGAGAGGGGGGGGCTTATTAACTTTCCTCCTCTGAAAAGGGGGGGGGGTTATTAGAGAGGGGGGGCTTAATAAAGGATTTACGGAAGTACATTCATGATCAGTATACCTGAGCAGCAGGACTCAAAAGAGATAATGCTCTAGGCAGCTGGTAATTCACAAGGCTTGGAAGCCTATGGAATAAACCAGATTCCTTGCATTAGTTACAGTTTGTATGTGAGCAAACAACAACTTAAGATTCTATTAAAACTTATAAGGGCTGCAATAATATACACCAGTCCAATGCATCAGTGTCAAATGGGTGTAACCCGACCATGATACAAATATCAGTATTTATTCAAACAAGATGATAGTATTACATTTACATCACAAAACCATTATGGACCAGCTGCATGCATAAATAACCCTGAAAGCTAATAAGTCTTAGGAAAGCAAAGCATTCCTAATTCTTGTGTTATTCAAGAACTGCACACAAGATTGCTGACAAACATACACACGCTTGTATTCCAGTCAACAGCATTATATGTCAGTCTTGTGTCCAAAGCAAACACATTTTCACCAGTCTTCACGAAAACATTAATAACGACATATAGTGGCTCTGTATCTATAGCGTGCTGTACAATACAGTGTATGTTGCCTGACAAGATATCAGTGAAACCCTATCCATAATACAATATTTTTTGTGAATCAAGCAAGCATAAATATAAACGATGTATTTATAGCCTGTGTCCTGCCCGAGTACAGCACTAACTCGAAACAAATGAGAATACACCATGTTTTGAAGTATTCCCGCCGGAATTAAGGTACTGTACCACTGCCTGATTACAAGGTCAAGGCCTTGTACTTAGGCACTAAAGTGAGCATGGGGTCCCTGTGTGCACATTTCCTCTTATGGTTTCCTAGGTAATCTTCTGCTTTGTATTCCCATAACTCCTTACTACACTTGTATTTTAATTGGCATCTGTCATGGTGAAATGGAGCAAATATGTACACATTTATGTATCAGGTACTGACTCAAAATGTGGACTCAATCAAATTTTGTTTCAGGACCCCGCAGTACTAGTACATCAAGTTATGCAACAAGTGTGAACAGCCAACCTAAGGTGCTATCTTAACTGTAATTATTATAATGTACCTCTTTGTTAAGTAGTACATGGTTCTTATTTGTTGTCTTGCACTGCTTCTTTGTTTCAGGCCCTTCATTGCCATCAGCAGAGCTATGCTGCCTTTTCTTGCTGTGTTTGACATCCTTGTGTTTTATCGTGAAACCTCTTTCGATTCCCTTAAAATTATCAGGACAGTAAAGAGTTACAACCTTTCATCACACTTCTAAGTAGTACCTAGAATATAGATTTTCACATACATTTTCTGTAATTATTTGACATTATCAAAATTACAGAAAATGTATGGAAAAATAAAATTGAGGTTTTCTAAAAACTGATCACGGACTTCTTTGCCCTCCAGATTTAGTGTGTTAATTCTTTGAACTTCTTTTCAAAGAGAAAGCACCAAATGTATGAATTCAGGAACAATTTGCTGGCTTTGAATTCCAATACAAATCTTTGAATTTCTCGCCATCTTGCCCTGATTACGCATGATTATTATAAGCCTACTGTGTACCACATGTGCTGAATTATGTAAGTGAATCAATCATAAGCCTACTGTATCATACGCAATTTACAGCTTAAGTTGTTGATGTTATTTTAATTGACGTTCCCGTGATTCTTCAGAATGCAAGGTGATTATATTAAAGGCATTTTACATTGTCTATTTCACAGATCAAAAAGATCGGTTAAGTGTCCACATGTCTTTTTCCACGTGCAAATTGCAAAATAAACAATCAGGGTGATGTGCCTTTGACGCGAACTTAGAACTGCAATTCTACCCACGATAAGTACGTTCTGATACTACAGAGGGATTTCGATGATCAGTCTGAACAAACCCAGATCAGAAGAAAAAAGTGACGCAGCATTTTTAAGACGCCGGTTCGCCATCTTTGACAAATTTACAACACGTGCAACGCGCTTGGTTTAACGAAGTCATAGAGGAGGCAGAGGATGTGATCCAATCATCTCCATTCTCAACGCAGGCTTACCTGATTTCTTGACTTTTTCGAAGAGTTTTTACCTTTCTTAATGTTCTTGCGTTTCTTTAATGTACGGTTTTCCATGAAGCTATAAAATCGGCAAGGAAAGATACATGGGCTGTGCAAAGTACGAGCTGCGTAGGGTCTGGACCGAGTCATCCGAAAATGCTGTCGAAAAAATTCGGAAATCTTCGGCTTACATCATAGAAAATATTAAGAGGCCGACAAATTAATTATTGAGGGGAGGGGTGGGTGATTTCTGGTCATAAAGGATTTTTTTTTCTAGCAATCTGGTGGGCAGGATATTTTTTTCCCTTTTTTCTCATAAGCTTTCTATTACATTTGTGCTGCATGCAATTTTTTTCTTCCGTCAAGCGCTTGCAGGAAATCTTTTTTCAAAATCCCCCCCCCCCCCCCCCCCAAGAGTTAAATGGTCGGCCCCTAACCCATCTCCATCCTGTCAATCTGGGATGTATTCCTTGAAATATTTCCTTTACGTATTTATTACCTCTTGTAGATCAAAGATATACTGTTTTTATCCCAGTGAACTGGGTTTTGAAAAGCATCTAGTCGAAAAACGAAGATTACTTCCTACTTAACCACTAATGCAACACTAGTGCCAGTCTTTCTTGTTCGAGTGTCCAAAACATGGAGGATTCATGGGAGCTTGTCACGGTTCCGTCGGAAATTCAGCGCTCAACTGTTGGCAAGCAATCCCCTTCAGATGGCTCTGAGACGTCACTTGAAAAGAACGAAGAAAATAGCAAGTCTAAGGTATGTGAAAAAACTCGAAATGTAGGAAAGCAGTTTTATGAGAGCTATCATCGTTTTGCGATTTACAAATGAACAGGCGATGGATGACCTGATTACTTTTTTAGACAAGTCGATTATTGTCAGCCTAACCATGACTTGACTGCTTCGATCGTGGACTTGTCAGCGATAGTTATTTATTAAATGAGTAAATTATTTATGTTATGCATGAAATGACTAGTATCTTGGTGGAATTAATATATACGTGTTTCATTTTCCACGGATGACCTCTTTGTTTTGAACAGGAAATTCAAGGTAGACAATATTCAAGGGCATTGTTGACCACTGTTTGTAGCTGATGATGTAGTTGATTTACTCAAACAACTATTTGATCTGATCACGATCGTTGATACATGTAACTTGGTTTAGGTTCACTTTTTTCTGAAACCTCAGTATAAGTATAACTGTTGGGCAGCTGCACATATTCATGTCCTTTTCCTGTTTCATGGTTACCAGATACCTTGAGAGGCATCTCGCTCTGTGCAAGTGATGTAACGTGTTGCAGTTAAATTGCAGATACACGCATAAGCCCTATAGACAATCATATCAAAATCTTCTTCAGTTAGCCAGTTTTTGCAGGCGACAAGAGGAGCCTGCAATCCTAATCTCCAGGTTGTTATTACGCATGTGTTGCATGTATGTAGCCAGCATTTGTTTGGTCTTCCACTGAAAATGTATGGAATGCACTGAACGTACTTTTATCATGCGCGTTTGGACCTTCTGTCACTCGTAATCTGATCACGCATGTTTTGACCATCTGTCACGTGAATATTGCACAAAGCACAGCGCTGGAGCAAAAGCATTTTGACCTTTGATGGTTGTCACCCGCACTCCTTAACCTTTGGTTAATACTATTATAAGTTTTAATTTGATGTGGGGTTTAGGCACAGTTTAACCAGAACACGCTATATATCATTTGCATGAGATGCACCCCTGAGGGTATCCGGTAATCTTAAATCAAAATTAGAACACTACCAGTTTCATGTAATGTTTGTTCTACTTTGATAACAGAAAGTTTCCAGTGCAAGTCCAAAACTCTGTGGGTTTTTAAACAAACTTGGAGGTAAGAAAAATTGGCTCAATAATAATATTATAGTATATTGATTTCTTAGCTGTAACAGGTCCATAGGGAGGGGGGTGGGACAGGTGTGCTCACCCCCCCCCCCTTCCCATAGGTCCTAGAGGTCCACTTCTTGTTGATAAATGATTTAAAACAAAGTGAGTTGATAATATTTTTCAATTCTAAGTTACTGATTATAAAGTAAATTTGAAAATACTCTTGAAGAGTTGACCACCCCCGACTCACACTTTTGACAAAACGTGTTTTAGCCTTTGCGTTCAAGTATAAAAAAGGGGATTTGGTACGCCCTCAAGGCATTTAGCCCTTCACTCTAATACATTGGTTACTCCTACAATTTTTCCTTAAGGAGTAAAGTCTATTTTTGAGGTTTTTGTGGCCAACAAGTAGTACTTGTGGCATATAGTAAGAGAGGCTCTCTTCACTGGCTCTTGTTCCATTCACTATAATAACATACATTGATATGAAAGAAGTTGTTGATCTCTTTCTTAGAAGCACTCAAGGAAGCTCTTGAGCTTGGCACACTATTGAATTACAGTTGATGCGATGCAAAGATCCTGCACTGAAAACCTAGTTAATAATGCGGATTTATAGCCTGTGCACAGATGCACCCCAGGTGGGAGGATGTTTGTAGACAGGCTACAGATTTACAACTTTCTTTCTATCATTTTTTTCTTTTTAATTAGTGGCATTGACATTGGCATTCTAAAAAATTGTAAAATAAAGTAGCCGCTCTGAAAAAAAAATTGAATTTTAAACATTGTGAAATACCCATGTTATTCAAAATGGACGATAAATTATGTAGTCTCAGACAACCTAATTCACCTTCCCCTGCTCCCCAAAAACTTGCATCTCTGGCCTTGTTTGGTCCATCTCCTCATTGGATCGCACCTTCCTGTAACAAAACCTTGTTATGGGCCTATGTAAACCATGGTTCATATACTACTACATGAAGGTTAACCCTCTTTGACAGCTGACCATAACATGGATGTCCATAACGATGTCCACTATCAAGTTAAACACTGCTTGTATATGCCCTGGACACCCAGCTAGTAATACCCAGTCATTACAAGAAAACAGCCAATCAGAGCACGCATTTACCATTGTAGCCATATAATGAAACCTTTTTGCCAGCACTCCCTACCTACCCCCATCCCCTTTCCCTCCCTGACCAATTGGCAATTAGGAACTTAAGCAACGACGACAGCAACAGCTGTTGAAACCTGAGTTTTCATGGACGTCAATCAACTGTTTCCATGGTTTTTTCATGCACTCTGACAGAGATGGTTCACTCATCATCGCTGAATGAACTTACAAGAATAATTTCGAATGACGACGGCATTTTTTAATTATTTCATTAAGATGAAGGATTACATTGTTAAAACAACGAGGTCTCTGCGAGATGAGTGAAATAGCCAAAACACACTCTACAGTTTACATAAAGGTTCTCAGGTTGTTTATTTATTTGATTGTATGAAAACACGGGAGCCATGGACCATGAACTGCAATAACCTGAGATCAGGCTCTATTTTCGTTTCGCTTTGAAAATTACATTCCGGCGGGCATGGCGAAACGAAAAGAGAGCCCTCTTCCCGTGAGAGACATAAAGCGATAGTAGGGAGAGGGCATGATCTCAGGCTAGGAAAGAATCTGCTCTGGGCCAACGCGTGAAAAACCATGGTAACGGTTGATTGACGTCCACCAAAGCGCAGGTTTGAACCTGACGAAAAAAACCTTTGAGGGTGCGTGTTAGTGGTAACCACTGTAAGTAAATTACTCATGGCTACACATTTATTATTATTATTAATTTTGTCTTTACCAAGCCAAGGGAATTAAGACTTGGAAAACAAGATGGCAAGTATATCATTATTGGTGTATTAATATAATATGTGAACTATTATGATATTAATTTATTCTAGTTGTCTGTCGATAAAATTTTGTTTTGATTCTTCAATACTACCATTGCTGCCTAAGAACCATCTTTGATTTTATAATATGTTTGTCGCTTTATTATTTTCCTGAAATAAAGAACCCATGTTGTACAGTGGAAAAGCACCCTCCCTTCAAGAAGAGTGCCATGCATCTGCTTGGCCACAATTAACTACTGACCTTCCCCTCTCATCAGTTTCTTGGATTGGGCCTGGGGACAATGCAGTTGGTTGCTTTTTTAAAAAAATGCTTTCAGTTTATTTATTAGCCAGAAAAAAAAAAAAAAAAAAAAAGTTATGCACAGTTATTGCATAAGGGGGAGAATTGGAGATATTTTTCTGACGAGGAAGTTTAAATGAAACTGTGGCGGCTTATTGCATGAGCTCCCTCCCTAACCCAAGACTATAGATATAATAAATAAGTGTTGAAATATATTTAGGATAAAAAGCAAGCAAATTGACAAAACACACTAAACAGAAAAAAGCAGCAAAAAACAAGCGTTATTTACAAGTGGTGAATCTGCTAAGGAGAAATGTTTTCAATCTGGATTTAAAAAGAGAGATTGTGGCAGCACTATTTGTAAAATTTTTGTGATTTAGAGAATTAAAAAAATTGGGACCCTGAAATCTTATGCCAAAAAGTCATATTTGTTCGTGCAGGAGATGAGTAGAAGTGTTTGAATTTCTGGTATTATAGAAATGAAATTGATTTGTCATTAAAAACATTTCTTTGAATACATTTAGGTTGCTTTTGTGCTTGTGTGGCAAGTACGTTGCCAGCTTTCATTTGGACTTCCACCAAGGATGAATTAAGGTGGCTCGACTGGATTTTTTTAGGGGGATACCTCCCAAGTTTGAGCCTTAACTACGTCGGCATGAGTAAAGATATGGAAAAAAGGTTACCACAACTATATTACATAAAGATGAAAATTTCTTATGATCTGGGTTTTATTGCAATCGAAGTCGCCATGGCAACGCAATGACGCCATTTCGTTTTTCATTTATCTTTGTGTTTCTCTGTACCAGGAGTTTTTTGAAGAAATCGCTTAAGGGAGTATGTACCTGCCAAAATTGCCTCCATTATGGCAAAGTTTGAAGAAATTCTATGAGAGCGTTTTCGAGATATTTCGAAATGCAGTTTTAAGAATCATCAAAGCAGTGAAATAGCATGCTAGCCGCACAATTCGCTAATATTTTAAGAAAATGATAAGCTTTGGGAACGCGGCTTCATCTGATAGTGGATTGATTCCATTGAAACTGCATACAAAAAAAGAGGGGAATTACTCTGGGCGATTGCGAGTAAGAAGGGTTTTATTAACTTGCATTCAGATGCTTTTGATACAGTTTTTGGAGGTAATTTGGTCCACCCCTAAAAATTTCGCATTTTTCCAAAAACCGCTCGATAAATTTTTTTATAAATTCGACAATTCCGAGATCAATCGTCAAGAAATATTCTCTGCAAGTTTTAAGAACATTGAAAACGGGGAAGGCTTTTAAATAGGGCCTCAAATATAGCCAATTTTCCCCCCAGATTTTGTGTTTACAAGCGAGTGTCCTCATTATTCACTGGCATTGTTTTCAAGTTTATATACACGTGCACATTTAGCAAAAAGATAGAATTTGCATCAAAAAGGACCCTCGGTTAAAGCTCCGGGATATGCTAATTACCGGGTAAAGAGGTTAGTGATACATTATAACATCAGAGCAATTCTTTGTGAGAGTTTCTGTGATGTTATAACCCGATTAAGATAATTATGTATTGCTTCCTACACGATGAGCCGTGACGTTCACCGTTTCGGCTCTCATTGCTATCTGTGACTACAAGCCAATTATTAGTATATACCGGATATCTCTTCGGAAAGTAATTTTTGATGTAAATTTATATCTTTTGCTACTTGTGCCCGTGCATATGAAACTTGGAAAACAATGCCAGTGAATAATAAGGACGCTCACTTGTAAACACAAAATCTGGGGGGAAAATTGGTTATGTTTGAGTCCCTATTTAAAAGCCTTCCCTGTTTTCAATGTTCTTGAAACTTGCAGGGAATATTTCTTGACGACTGATCTCGGGATTGTCGAATTTATAAAAAAATTTATCGAGCGGTTTTTGGAAAAATGCGAAATTTTTAGGCATGGACCAAATTACCTCCAAAAACTGTATCAAAAGCAGCTGAATGCAAGTTAATAAAATTCTTCTTACTCGCGATCGCCCAGAGCAATTCCCCTCTTTTTTTGTATGCAGTTTTCAATGGAATCAAACCACTATGAGATGAAGCCGCGTTCCCAAAGCTTATCATTTTCTTAAAATATTAGCGAATTGAGCGGCTAGCATGCTATTTCACTGCTTTGATGATTCTTAAAACTGCATTTCGAAATATCTCGAAAACGCTCTCATAGAATTTCTTCAAACTTTGCCATAATGGAGGCAATTATGGCAGGTACATACTCCCTTAAGCGATTTCTTCAAAAAACTCCTGGTACAGGGAAACACAACAATAAATGAAAAACGTAATGGCGTCATTACGTTGCCATGGCGACTCCGATTGCAATAAAACCCAGATCATAAGAAATTTTCATCTTTATATAATACAGTTGTGGTAACCTTTTTTCCATATCTTTACTCATGCCGAAGTAGTTAATGCTCAAACTTGGGAGGTATCAACCCCAAAAAATCCAGTCGAGCCACCTTAATGGAATTAATGCTCAGAATGCAATCTGATCACACGCATTTGGACCTTCTTTGATCATGCGCCTTTTGACCCTCTATTATGTAGAAACTTATGCAAACCACAGCATAATAATTGGAGCAAGAACACTTTGACCTTTGATTGGTTTTACCTGCACTCTGAAACCTTTGATTATTGCTAGTGCTATCTTATTTTGCTTCTGTAGATACAATCACAGGCAAGAAAAAAATATATGTTTTACAATTTTATTATTTGATACATGTATGTACAGTCGACTCTCTCTTAATGGACGCCTCTATAAGATGGACATGTCTGTAAACTGGCCATGGGCACCACAGTTGATCCCTGCCTTTCTTTAATTACTCCCTTTATTTGAGTCTCTGTAAGATGGACACCTAAAGTTGGTCCTGGCCTTTCTTCATTCCCTTTATTTGACTTTCTATAAGACGGATACCTCCATAAAATGGACACCTAGAGTTGGTCCCTGCCTTTCTTTATTCCCTTTATTTGACTCTCTATAAGACGGACACCTCTTTAAAATGGACACCTAGAGTTGGTCCCTGCCTTTCTTTATTCCCTTTATTTGACTCTCTATAAGACGGACACCTCTGTAAAATGGACACCTAGAGTTGGTCCCTGCCTTTCTTTATTCCCTTTATTTGACTCTCTATAAGACGGACACCTCTTTAAAATGGACACCTTGAGTTGGTCCCTGCCTTTCTTTATTCCCTTTATTTGACTCTGTATAAGATGGACACCTCTGTAAAATGGACATCTAGAATTGTTCCCCGCCTTTCTTTATTCCCTTTATTTGACTCTCTCTAAGACAGACACCTCTATAGGATGGACACTTAGTGCCGGTCCCAAAGTTGTCCGTCTTATAAAGAGTTGACCATATTATTTCCCCTATCTTTCAGGTTTGTGTATGATGAGAGAAAGTGCAGACTTTATTATTACAGAACTCCTCAGGATTTTACACCACTGGGGTGAGATTTGGAGCACATCGCTGTTTTCTAAGACAATTGAATAGCACCTATTTACTCTAAACTTGGTACTGAAATCCAGAGTACCCAGCATATGTATGAAAAAAATAAGATATTCCAGTAACCCAGGAACTAAAGCTAGGCACCAGGGGCCAATGGGCACTATGGTAGTTTTAAAAACCTAAATTAATGACCGATCCCTCAGAGAACTAGTTTTCCTTGGAACCATTATTATATATTATTATTGACTTACTATAAATTGATTAACTTGCATGTTGTTATTGAACTCATCGCCAGTAGATGAGCTTGGGAACTGCAGTGTCTTAAAAGTTAGTGGAGTAGGGTCTAAAATAACCATAGCAGGGAGGTATCCATAGCAACCCCACAAGCAGGAACCACTTAACTACAGCAGCCACTAACAGGCACTGGTCTTCACACTGGAAGCTGATCCAGTGGAAAAAGACTTAACTTTCTACACAGACAGACCAGCCTTGGGGAAATGGGAGGGTAAGGCCAAAGGAATCAGCAAAAATTGGCAGAAGGTGACGTAGAATGGATCCGTAATGATCTGGAACAAAAGCAAAACTGAGGCAATAATGGCTGGACAGTAAAAAGCCCTGCAATATTAAGGGGTGCCACTGCAGGATGTGTGCTTGAGATAGTAAAGCTGCTGGTTGCATTGGCTCATGTTTAAGCTTTCCCAAAATAAATTTAGCCTCATTAAAATAATATGCACTGTTTATTTATCTCCAGACTCATTGATTTGGCTAAAGCATCATTCTCATTTGAAGTTGAAGATGCCAGTAGGTTGACACAGTTCCAGATTTGGTATGTAGATTTTCTTTGGTTTTGATTATTTAAAATTACATTCTTTAACTAAAAGTGGTATCAGTGTCTGATAGCCCGAGGCTAGTGAACTATTGGGCTAATGAATTCTGTTCCTAAATTGCCAGGTGAGCAAGTGAAGTCTTTTGGGGGAAATTCAACTTACAGAAGAACTGTAATCAATCCTGCTTGTATTTTTTTTTTCTTTTTACGGGCTGGTGAAAAAGTCTTTCTAGCTATAAGTAAATGCTAGCTACAGCATGCCCGAAGGAAGAGCGGTTGTACATGTAACAATGACTTTTTTTTTGCATCCTGGGATATTCAGATTTGTGTACCAAGGTATTTGTGTATGAACCAACTCATGAGTTTTTTAAAACTTGGTAAAATTTGGTAAAGACATTGAACAACAGTGACAATAGCATCCTCAAATTTTGAGTCAGCTGACTTGGGTGGCAGAATGGCAAATTGAGCACTAAAAATCAGGTTCTATCCTTTCTGGGGATTGCCGTTTCATGTTCTTATTTGACACTGTGATGTCTTTGGTTATCTGCCTACTATGCACACTGTGTCCTTTTTCTGTGGATGGTAAATTGATAATTTGGTTGTTCCTTCTACTCAGTGTAAATTGTTTGTTTGTTTGTTTACCTTGTCAGTACGTCTGGAAGGACATATCAACTGCAAGCCAAAGATAAACAAACAATGATGTTTTGGCTTCAGGAACTTCANTTTGGCTAAAGCATCATTCTCATTTGAAGTTGAAGATGCCAGTAGGTTGACACAGTTCCAGATTTGGTATGTAGATTTTCTTTGGTTTTGATTATTTAAAATTACATTCTTTAACTAAAAGTGGTATCAGTGTCTGATAGCCCGAGGCTAGTGAACTATTGGGCTAATGAATTCTGTTCCTAAATTGCCAGGTGAGCAAGTGAAGTCTTTTGGGGGAAATTCAACTTACAGAAGAACTGTAATCAATCCTGCTTGTATTTTTTTTTTCTTTTTACGGGCTGGTGAAAAAGTCTTTCTAGCTATAAGTAAATGCTAGCTACAGCATGCCCGAAGGAAGAGCGGTTGTACATGTAACAATGACTTTTTTTTTGCATCCTGGGATATTCAGATTTGTGTACCAAGGTATTTGTGTATGAACCAACTCATGAGTTTTTTAAAACTTGGTAAAATTTGGTAAAGACATTGAACAACAGTGACAATAGCATCCTCAAATTTTGAGTCAGCTGACTTGGGTGGCAGAATGGCAAATTGAGCACTAAAAATCAGGTTCTATCCTTTCTGGGGATTGCCGTTTCATGTTCTTATTTGACACTGTGATGTCTTTGGTTATCTGCCTACTATGCACACTGTGTCCTTTTTCTGTGGATGGTAAATTGATAATTTGGTTGTTCCTTCTACTCAGTGTAAATTGTTTGTTTGTGTGTCTACCTTGTCAGTACGTCTGGAAGGACATATCAACTGCAAGCCAAAGATTCACAAACAATGATGTTTTGGCTTCAGGAACTTCAAGTAATGGTTTTAACACTTTTTTTTTTCTCTTCTTTCTCTTTTTTGTCACAAGTGGTAGAAAAGACGTGGGGATCCGCACGGGCGGATACACGCGGTTTAGGGGTGAATGGGTTAAAAGTAAACAATTTTTCGACTGCTAAGCCACTTTGTTATATTAAGGTTCAGTTATCCACTGAAGGGGAGTTTATCTATTTGTTATTTTATTTGTTTTTCTTTTTCCTTAATCTGTCGTGGGGACAACTACATTCAAGTAGCTCCTGTAAGCTATTTGCTAACAGACGCAACAACTCCCAACATTGTTCGCCCTAGAATGTTGGGAGTTGTTGTGTCTGTGTTGGCAGTGGTGTGCAAACGGATTCAAGTGCATTATGGGAAGGATAAAACGTGTGTATGGCCCCAACAATAAGATTGAGGTTTGGTCATTTTACTACAAACGACAAACTGCGGTTTGTGGTTAACGTTTTCACGTTACCCGTTTGCCCATATTTGGGACTTGAGATTCGCGGGTGGCAGCTTGCGGCTGCCTTGTTTGTTTTTATTGATCTACTTACTTCTATTTTAGCTGAGAAATTGTCTTCAAAGTCACGTTTTTCTGAAAAAGAATTCGATGATCAATAAGCAAAACAGTTCTAAAAAGTCGTATCTCTTCTCAAACGTGGGATTGTGATGTTTTAGGGTGCAAAAAATCTTGTGGTAAATCAATTACCTCTGGAGCGTGGTCTAGCCGTACAAACGTGAACCTTAAACTGCGAACCTGAAGGCAAGGCCCTGGTGACGTGACTTCTTGACGTTCGCGGTTTGCAGGAAATGTCGAAAAACCTCAATCTTAAGGTCTCTAATGTTGAAAGAGCTGTGCAAACGGATCCAACATTGTTGCGCTATGCTTCGGTGATCAAGGAAAAAAAAAGTGGTGGGAGTTGTTGGCTTAAAAGTTTGACCGGTTTCAAACTTAGTGCAACAACTCGCAACAACATGCAACAGGGTACAATGATGGGAGTTGTTTGCCAACGATGATGTGTCAGTTTGCACAGGGCTTAACAATTCACTTTCAGATATTATTTTTGTCAATGTTTGTTTTTAGGCAAAACGAAGAGAATTCAGCCGAAAGAGGGCAAACAATGTTGTTCAAAATAAAGGAGACATAGCGGCTTTAGGGGTAAGTTCATCATTGTAAAGAATATATAAATGTTTAATATTGAACAACTAAAAAAATAGAACCAGTCCTTACTGAACATTGGCGTAAATAGTCTGCCCATTCAGTGAGTCACAAGTTTGAAGTTTTCAGAAGGTAAACTTTTAATAATTTTTTTTTTGAGTAAGGGATTTGAAGATGAAAATCTTTGTGGGCATCAAAATGCCTGGAATTAGTTAGCTTGCGAATTCAGCCTTNTTTCAAACTTAGTGCAACAACTCGCAACAACATGCAACAGGGTACAATGATGGGAGTTGTTTGCCAACGATGATGTGTCAGTTTGCACAGGGCTTAACAATTCACTTTCAGATATTATTTTTGTCAATGTTTGTTTTTAGGCAAAACGAAGAGAATTCAGCCGAAAGAGGGCAAACAATGTTGTTCAAAATAAAGGAGACATAGCGGCTTTAGGGGTAAGTTCATCATTGTAAAGAATATATAAATGTTTAATATTGAACAACTAAAAAAATAGAACCAGTCCTTACTGAACATTGGCGTAAATAGTCTGCCCATTCAGTGAGTCACAAGTTTGAAGTTTTCAGAAGGTAAACTTTTAATAATTTTTTTTTTGAGTAAGGGATTTGAAGATGAAAATCTTTGTGGGCATCAAAATGCCTGGAATTAGTTAGCTTGCGAATTCAGCCTTCTCTCCTTGCTCCTCGTGGCGCGAGACAAATTACGGTAGCAAAACGTTCCTAGCAGGTAGAGGCGAGAAGGGAAGGCTGTATTTGCAGGCAAGAAGTTATTTTTCAAGAAGTTATTTTTTGTCAACTCATTGTCATGTACAGAAGAACAGCTCAGAATTGTAACCTTCAGTTGTTTAGATTTTTTTGGACAGCCGTGTATTTTTAGCTGTTTTTAATGAATTAATCTAATGACTGATTTATTTTAAGCAATCAACATGTGGTCTATTAGCTGAAGAGGAGGAAACAATGGATGAAAAGAACGTAGGTATGTAATGTTCATTTCTAACCTTTTCCATCATTGACTCTCATATGGCTCTTTAGTCTTATATTTTGCGGAAGTTCAATTTTGGAAATTGTTGATATAGAGTGTTTTCACATGACGTCACGGCGGCAATATTGGTGTCCCAAAACAATGAAACGGCGGCCATGTTGGTTTCCCAAACCAATCCTGTGGGAGTTGAACTCTTTTCTTATGCAAACGCTTTCTTTTGTTCCAATAAATTTGCATAGATGCTGGCCACGTGAGTGAAAACGCTCTTTGTGTCTAGCATCTCGTCCAAAAGGGAGAAGCAATACTTATAGGTCAGGGCTGTCACTAAAGGTGAAGACTGGGGATATTTCCTGGCCTGTTACAAGCATAACCCCCACAGGGCATACAGTGTACCCACATATACGTACGCCGCTACGCACGTTCATATGTGAAGAAATGTTCAAGATAAATAAAAAGAAAATCAAAGCAAAGAAATAGAAAGTAAAAACAGGGCTGCAAATAACAGTCGGTCATCGGACATTGGCCGACCAAAATTTGCTGGTGTCCGACGAAATCCTACCTGTTTTCGGACATTATGTCCGAATTTTTTTTTTTTAATCATAAGTTTTTACGGTAAAGAAGAATAAAAACGTACCTAAATATAAAGCATATAAAGTTCAATGTGCTTTTTGTTATGTCTGACCAAAATTTTGTTCTGTCCGACTAAGATGGTGTCTTAGTAGGACATATGTCTTTCAAGAGAAAAAATATTATTTCCAGCCCTGTAAAAAGCTAAAAATGGTGCACTTGAATTACCTACGTAACTCCGCTTTAGCGTATTTCAGAATTCTTTTCAAGCAAAATTCCGCGGTATTTTCCTCCCATTTCGTTTCCAAACGCGATAGCGGTATTTTGCGGCTTGAAGAGCATGCTCTTAAGGCCAAGAGAGATTACCACACCATATCAGTAAAAATGGAATCTTAATTGTTCACTCGCACGAGAATGATTTGAGAGATGGGGTAGGGTTGATGTGTGCCTACCTCGGGAAATTTTCTGGCTATGCCTCTGCCCCAGTTCACACTTCACTGGATAACTTTTCGTGGCTTTAGTGCCGCCGCAAAAGACCTATCCGGTAAAGTACCAACTCCTTTCCGATATGACTCTCCACTTTTAAAAGAGATTGGCGAGAAACAGCTTCGCTCCGTTACAGAAATCGCGTCGAAATGACCGTTGTTGTATGTGAACAGTAAGCTCTATCCGGAATGGTTTTCGTGCGGACGCAAAAGTGAGAACATAGCCTTAATGAAAGTCCCTGTGTGTGCTTCATGCCACTGGGCTTGGGCCACTGAACAGTTTCTTATTGGTCTTTGATTTAAATGTGGTTCTGAATAAAAGGTGTGATGTGAGAGACGTTCATCTGCTTTCTAGCCTGCGGGGTCGGCATTCAAAGGCCAAGGAGAAGGTGAAGGAATTCGAGCACGTGAATTTCTCAATCACCCAACCCACCAACCCCCACCTCACCCCACCCCCCTCCCCCCTGCCATTGCCTCTCCACTTCCAACAGTATCATCATCATCATCATCATCAATCTTTATTTATACACGAAATCGTATCACTTTTGCATGGTCTTCCTAGGAATCGTGTGTAAAATTAGACTAAAATACTCTAAGGAACTACTTGATTATAAAGTTAAAAATACAAACACTTATATTATAATAAGAGTTACAATGAGTCATCTTCCACGCAGGCTACTGGTTTACATATAAAACTCTTTTTTATAAATAAGCTGCAGTATAAAATATTTACGCCTCTTCCAATTCAATCCAAAATGATCATTCTGTTTTCTTGTAATATTCTCAGACGTGCCTACAGTGCCAATTATAGATCCTGTACCAGCCCCGCAGTTTGTTGGAGAAGACGCCGCGGCCATGAAGTCGCCATCACAGAGCATTCTCTCCAACTTTTCATTCACAAACCTGAAGACTGAAATAAAGAATATAAGGTAAGGGAAGTGCTGCAAACACGTTTACAACGAAGATTCAACTTGGAGGGATGGATAGGGGACTAGGGCTGTAAAAGACACCACCCATCTGATACCTAGGCCTGATGAACACACAATTTTCGGAGTGACTGGGAACTTAAGCAATAACGACGGCGACGTTTACGAAAACGTCGCTTAAACAGTGAAGTCGCGCTGCCTAAAACTATATCTCGCTTATTCCATCTCGTTTAATTCGTCAAGTGGTGACAAACTGTACCAAAGCATGTTAATCTTGCACTTCAAGTTTTTTAGCCAGTATTGAGAAGGGGCTACGCATTTGTCTTTAGTGGGGAGAATATTGAACAATTATTCCTCTCGCCCTCATGGCCTCTGAGTCAATAGCCCATTAGGCCGACGGCCGAATGAGCTATTGACTCAGAGGCCATAAGGGCGAGAGGAATAATTGTTTTAGCAAAATCCAACTAGTTGGTCAAAAATATCGAGACAAAACAACTTTAGCTAGCAAAACGTGATTCAGCCGCCACTGTTTTGGTTTTCAAAGCCGGCGCTTTTCGCTCCTAGTGGGCTATAACATATAGCCTAGTAGTAGCTCAACCAATCAGAACGCAACATTGATAATAGACCACTAGTTGGATTTTACTAATTCCAGTTACTTGGCTAGGCTCAATTACCAGCCGCTGTTCGGGAAACGAGCCCGCGTTCCTTACTTTTTGAATTTCATCACAGACACATTCGGTCATACACGCGTCAGCCCTCTCCTCTCAGATCTGAGAGAGTGGCGGAAACCGAACCTATTACTTGTATCATGGTGCCATTATGAGTTCCCACCTCTCACTCGTCCCCAGTCGCCTCTCATTATTAGTATTTGGCGTGGAAGACTAGAACGGTTAAATAATTAATGAGTAGGGACCACTTAGAGACGACTGGGGACGAGTCAGCCTCCTCTCGCCTTCCCATCTTCCCCGCGCGCATAACCCAAGCGCTTCCCTAGTAAATAATTGATGAGTAGAGACAACTTAGAGACGAGTGGGGACGAGTCAGTTCCCGCCTGGCTGCTAGTATTATCATTATTGATGAGTTTGAGATGCCACGACGTAGTGACAAAGGCGAAGGCGACGGCGGTGAAAACGTCGTATGAAAGGGACTTCGCGTTCTTTGAAACTTCAGACGGTTATTTCAAGTCGCTCACTTTGTCAAATGTAAGCGAACTCTCCTGGAGTTGAAGTCCAAAGAACAATATTCAAGTTCAAAAAGAGTAAAAGATATTCGTCGTCGTTAGTTAACGTTCTTGATGAAGCGTGAAATTGAACAATTTCACGTCGTAATTGTGCAGTGACGGCAAAAAAGCCTACTAAAAAGTGTGCTGCGTTTGCAAATTTGTTGTTGTTGTTTTTTTCTAATCTAATCAAATTGCTCTTTGACGTTCTCGTTGCCATTGCCTTTGTAATATATTAAGTTCCCTACTTCTTTCCCTCATCATTTTTTTTATAACTATTAATTGAATCATGTATTATCTTTGTATTGTTTTTTGTGTGGCGATAAACAAATAAATTTTAAATCATCTCTCAGTGCCAAAAGATCGTCAGTGGTTTTGTCACAGCAGTCACCGCCGGTCAACATATCTGCGCCTTTATCAGGAAGTGAAATGATGGAACACCTAATGCTCGAAGAAACCGCAAAAGCATCCAGGACACAGTCTGTGGCTGAAGAACAAATCGATGAAGATGAGAGCAAGAGGTAAGAACTACATATTTTGTTTATAAAGAAGCTGTGTAGCTAAATCAAGTCGCTGGCAGCTGGCCACCGAGCTTAATGTCGCCCCATCTTCATCTTGAATTTCGGATTTTACGCTGTGGATTCTGGATTCCAGATACTGGATTCCAGTCTTTGTCAGTGGACCTTGGAACTCTGGGTTCCAATTTTTAGTGGGATTCCGGATTCCAAAGCCCAGGATTCCGTATTACATAAGGCAAATTTGCTCGGATTCGGGATTTCACAAGAAAAAAAATTTCTCGAAGGAGCTCATGTGTAGCCAAACGATCCACTTGCAGCTGGCCACCTGACTGAGCTTGGAGTGAAAAAATAAAACAACCGATTAAAACAGTAAGGGAAGATTTAGATTTAGATTGCGGGGTGCGGACAAATTTTTGAAGGGACAAAACCTTGCATGGATTTGACCTTATCAGAAGTACAAGTGTAGATCAAAATTTTTGACTTGTACGGTTCGATTTTTACGGAGACTCTGTAAACACCTGATACGTGCAAATTATTTGACATTTTACGCGGTAAAAGCCTCGTGACTAGTGACGCACCATTGATAAATAAAAAAAAAGCCATTTTAATGCTGACACCAACAAAAAAAAAATTGTACGGACTCTTGTATACAGTACACGGTAGCAGAATTGCCACGGTTTTGTGCTAAAAATTCGTCCGATCAAAAATTGGTCAGGATCCAAGAGAAACATGTATATAAGATGGCACAGATAAACAAACTTGGAGTACATTAAAACGGATTACAATTTCGCCTAACAGTTTTTCAAAGGTTTTCTTTGCTGTTTGTAATTGTAACCGGATCGGGGAACATACTCGTTTGACAGGAAGTGGTGATTTTGTCATATTGACTGAGTTCTTGTTTTTCGCTTATTTCAAGTTTTGTGGCGAGCAATGGTAGCAATAAGCAAAACTAAGCAAGACGGACTAAATCGTCCAGGTCCTTCTTTGAGCACGTTTACACTAATGTGTTCTTGTTTGAAAATGCGTCGATCTTTTCCGTTTTGTGCTTGAGTGCACACTAAAATTTGTCAAAAGGGAAGTTTGTGTAAAGAAGGTTTTTGAAAACACTCTGTTTTTAAAAATACAGGTCGCCTAAGTGCCAGTAACCAAAAACGAAAGTTTTCGAAAACGCTTATTTTGTTGAGTGCTTGCTGTATCATTTTGATATTATGTTGGTTAACTGTCTTCAATGCAATCAAAGTTCATTTCAGAGTCATATCGCATTTACGAATGAGACGCCAGAGGCAAGTGAGAAAACAAACACACAGCAACAGCCGGATGGCACAGAAGAGAAAACAAGACCATTCAGGTAACTGACTTATCGAACTTACCTGAGTTGAGAGTTGGAACAAGTTAAAGAAAAGAAAGAAATCCAATGTAGGGCTTTGCCAACCTCGTTCCCAGGTTCTCTTGCTCCGTAGGGATGGGTAGGAGAGAACCCTGGGAACGAGGTTGGAACTTTGCTTGTATGGTCCATGGTTTAGGTCAGAAGGGAGGGTCCCCAGTAGGTTTCTCGGGATCCGAGATTTCCCTCATTTGAAGCTCGGGATTCGGGATTTGAAAGCAAAATCGGGGCGAGTTTCGGGATTTAAAGTATGGTTGGGAGGTGGGATGCCAAAAATAGCCCTCGGTATTACGAGATTGCACGAAATTTTGGGTCGGCATTAGGAGATTGAAGAACACTTTTGGGTACCCCGAAAAGGGTGTCCATGCGTCCTCTAGACGCTCACTTTTAGATGAAGTTTAAGGGATACGGTAAATCCCCTATTAAGCTCCCCCTTTCAAATAAGCCCCCTCCCTTTTATAAGCCCCCCCTTTTTTCAGAGGAAGAAAGTTAATAAGCCCTCCCCTCTATTAAGCCCCCCCTTCCCCCACCCCGCCTTCCCGAAATATTTCTTCGTGTAGACTGATCCGGAATGGTTTATTTACCAACTGGAAGTTCGGATTTGTTTTTGATCCTCGGCTGTGTGACCTCCAACCTTCTTATACTTGAGCTTTTCCACTTTTTATTCTAGTTCTTTTTGGAGAACTGAAGCCATCGTCGTTTTTAAATTAAATAAGTCTCCGGGGAGCTTAAAAGAGGATTTACGGTATTTGTCTAATATCTTAAAATTTTATTGGAAAACCTCTCTTTCTGACGCCTAGTTTCATAAAGATGTAGGCTTTCCTCTAAACTCCGAACTCAATTCAAAGTGTGTTAGTTAGTACTCATGCAATTCTTTTGGATCAGTTTAGGTGTCTGGGAAACTGCCCACCTACCCCACCCCTAACCCATGTTTCTCACTGACGTGTGAATTAAGGGCAGAAACATGGGTTAGTGGTGGGGTGGGTGGGTAGTGTCCCAGAAACCTAAACTAATCCATTTTTTTTTTCTAAATTTTAGTTCCACTTTTCTCAGGGCAGGAACACTTAAAAGGTACGTATACTAACGAACAAGAGACAAATTGCCTAACACGTTACCTGCTTATAACTCCCCTTGCAATTTTCTTCCATAACGTGTCAAAAGAAAAATGAGGCAACGTTCGCGCTGTCCTTGTGAGAAACAAAAAAAGGACTTGTCCAATGCCTGCTTCCGTGAAAAGTTGTAAGACAAGATCGTTTCTGAGGGGTGTAACTCCGAGAAACGTCTTTAATTGTGACAAAACAAAATTATGAGACAGGCTTAACAGGACTCCAAGTGCCGAAACTGTCCAAATTTGTTTCACCTCGATTCTTTTAAATGGTTTTGCTCTGTACATACTGAGATATACTCACTGAAAATGTGCCTATGCAGATAAGTTGTAGCCAATCAGAGGAGCAAACGATGTTTTTGAGACACAGGAAAAATATTTCTTCCAATCGGTGTTGTGAACGAGATGTTTTTTTTTATTCACTTGTGGGAAAAAAGGTTCGTCCAATCAAAACTCACAATGGGTAGTGAGTTTCGCGCCAAGTTTCCCACCTTTAATGGGTGTTTGCAACGCCCTCGCTTCGCGGTAAATGAGAAATCGTTATCCATCCCTTTGCGAAGAACAGAGTTGTGACTTTTTTGCAGAAAAATTACTGGGAATCGTGCACAGAATCAGCAAGGAGGAGCAGGCAGACCATTATCACGTTGTTGTGATTGTGATAAGGTACCTAATGTATTTTGTAAATTATTATTCAACTTTGCGCTCGGAGATCTTTACACTTTTACTGTAGAAATCGAGGAAAGTCATAGTCGTGTATGACAGTCTCTTTGAGCCCGAGAGTTTTGACTTCGAAAGGTAGGAGTCGATTGTTACAGTGGTCCTGAGAATGATAGACAGGGGAAAGGCAGACAGTCGTTTTTGTTTGTTTTGTTTTGTTGTTGTTGTTGTTGTTTTTCACTTTCTCTTTTTCCCTCGATGCCTCTCCCATAACCCAAGTTTTAGCCGGAAAATCCCATCTTAGCCTTTTGAGTGATCCGCAGAGAAAGCTAAGAAGCTACTTTTTTGGGCCTTGAAATACAATTTTTTATACAACCAAACCTTTACAAAATGTAAATGTATTCTAGTCAAAGAAACTGTTAGGCATGTGGTTGAGGCTTCGTATATCTAATCCCTAAGGTGTTAAAGTGTATCTAGAATAAAACTGGAAAATGTACTTGGAATTACTTCAACACAACCAAGGCATCTTAGCCGAGTAGAAAATCCAATTTTATTAATTCACTACACTTCAGTACGAAAACGCTCATGAGTAATAGAATTGCTAAGGCAAGACCTAAAAACTACTTATGGTACAGAACAGACATTGAAGATTAATTGATGTCCCGACCGTGGCCGCTGTGTAATAGAAATTTCAATTTTGCTTTGTCTTCATAAGTCGACGTTTAAAGGCTCGTATTGTATTTGCGTTGGTTTAGTAACTTAAAGTGGTCTTTGTAGCTTCAGGAAGCTCTTTCCAATGCTGAGAAGAAATTGGAATCCGCGAAAGAGTAAGTGATTTTAAGTTGATGTTAATTTCTTAAGCCCTTTCCGGTCTTTTCTAACCGT